>VZTU01015606.1:3010-21609 GCA_013400835.1 Zapornia atra
CCACCTCTCTGAGCAGGCAAGCACATGCTGCTTGACCATTGCCTTTTCAGAAGTCATACACCTTCAAGTTGACTGTTCATAATAATTCAAGGACCTCAGGGATGATATTCCAGAGGACATAGTTTACCTACTGGTATAGCTTTGAGAATCTGCTACCCTTGCTCAGCTGATTTCTGAGAGCAAATATGCCCTCCCTTTTTCTTCTGCATCCCCCTGGAAATGGGGTGTAATGCTTTGCTGCTGTCAAAGCCCAGAGAATCTGCAGTGGTGGCAACTACCAGAAATATCTCTTTTGTACACAAAGCTTTGTACCCCCCAGTGTGTCATATTCCAGCTCAAACCAGGAGGCACAGACTCATTGAAATGTCACTGCTCCTCCTCTGAAGAGCTGGCTTGCTGAGGAAGGCAATGAAGATAACCTTCATCCTTTTGATCATACCACAAAGGGCTGAGGAAGGAATCAGAGATACCAGGAAGTGAACAGGAAGCGGAGGCAAACATCTTTGTCTCCAAGGACATGTGAATTCACTCCTGACCATGGCTGTTGCAGCTGAAGAGGCTATACTGTCACCCTAGGGTAACCTAACTCCCACAATTTCTCTGTAACACCTTTCTTCTGGTCTATACCCACTACTAGAGTTGTTTAGAGCAACCCACCTCATTTTGATTGAAATGGATTAGACAAGAATCACAGAAAAGGCTTATTTGGCAGTTACAAAAAAAGCAGTGAGAGGGATCAGCAATGCCTTTAGCTGATATTTAAGAGTGCTGGTTGTCCTTCATGGGGGAAAACAGACAGCAGTCACTGCTGTTTCCAGACTAAATTATCAGTGTTCCACTAAAGCAGCAGAGCTACCTAGGGTTGAGGTTTTGCTTCTAATAGGGCATCCTGTAAATGGTGATTTCCTGATATTGACAGAAAGCAGAGTACAAAAACCCCAAGCTTTAGGGGTCAAATAAAAGAAGAGGTGTAGCAGTGGACATTTCTCTGATGATTGCACCAAGAGAGTATCTTGGTGTCTCATGAAGGGCACCCATATAAACACAGAATGGACTGAAGCATGGATAACTTGCCCCAGCTACTGAGACAAATCCTGGCCCAAAAGCAGCTGGTGGAAAACCATCACTTCTGGTGTGACAGTAGATATCATGAGGACCCAGTTGTTTCTCAGATAATCTGATCTCCAACTTCTGGGACAAGATTCAGTGGACTTCTCCAAGTTAAACACTTCAGCTATAGTAATACCTTTGCTAAGCCTACATCATGCTTATAAACCTCACTTCACTTAACATTAGCATATAAACACTGAACTTGTCCTTCAAAGAGCAGTTTGTCATTTTGCATCAGTAGTAATCAAAGGGTAGACTTGTAGTTGTTGGATCTCCATAAGGAAGAATTTTTGGGGGGTGTTTTAATACCACAAGGAAGAAAATGGGAAAAGATTAGATACTATAGAATTTGAACTTTGAACTAAAGGGGGAAAGTGCTGGATCACAAGCAAGTGAAAGACCACCTCAGCAGGAGATAAGAGGATCAACAAGTGAAACTGCTCATGGACAATGAGTATTTGTCATGGTCTATCCCCAGCCAGCAACCAAGTACCACTGACTCCTCCCCAGCCTTGGGATGGGAGGAGAATCAGAAGAAAGAGATAAAAACTTAGGGGTTGGGGTAAGTAGTTTACTAGGCTAGCAAAGGAAGAGGAGAACAATGCTAATAAAAATAGGCAAAGCAGGTTACACAACACAATTTGCTCACCTCATGGAGCCTGATGTCCAGCCCATCCCTGAGCAGCAGCTCCCCGTGGTTATATACCCAGCATGACATCAGATGGCATGGAACACCCCTTTTCAGATGGTTTGGGTCAGCTGTCCTGGCCATGTCCCCTCCCAGCTTCTTATGAAAATTAACTCTATCCCTGCCAAACCCCAGGACAGTATTGCTGACATGGAAAGAACAAAGCACTGGCTGACAAAAGGAATAATGATGATTAGAGTCCCATGTGTTTTAGATACAAGATGGAGCAGACTGATTTATCCCAGCTGAACAGTAAAATGTCTTTGTTATTGGCTATTCCCTTATAGACCTGGCTGAACAGCCCCCCTCCAGGCTACACAAATGCTATCCATTACCATTTCATGGCAAGTTTTCTTCCAGTTCAAGTAATGGAACTACTCTCCTCCTGAAACTCCATTAAAATCTCTATATTAACAAAAGAGATAGAAACTCATTGCAAATATTTGTTAAAAGAGCTATTCTAGGTGGAGATCTCAAGACTTTTGAGGTTCCTTCTCCCAACCCCATGACAGAAGTAGGAGGCATATTGAGTTTGTGGATTGGTCAGCAACAAGTTTCAAGAATTTCCCAGTTCTATTTTCTGAAGGGACAAAACCCACAGCATTTCTTGTTGCTGAAATTACCTTCCCTTGGTCAGGGACTACTATTCAAAGGATGATTGTAAACTAGAGGGTTTTTTCTCTAGTCAAAGGAGGGAAACAAATGCCATACTTAAGTATTTTAGCAACTCTTGCCACAGAGACAATTTATTGTCTCAGAACAATGAGCATAACTACAAAATGAATTAACTCAATTGATAAATGCTGGCTGTAATCTCCAGAGAGAAAAAAACACAGCAAGAAACAAAATAACATCTGCTCCTTTGGTGCCATTGTAGCTTCTCTCTGAAATACACTGATTTTGAATGCCTTCCAAGGCTACTATCTCACCTGTTGTGACAGTGGCCTTGTAGTTAACATGTTTGACTTCACAGTTTCAGGTCAAAAATATTTCCTCTGCAAACACAGGCAAGGTAAAGTCCACAGACTTGTCAACTCTCACTTTGTGTGAATGTTGTGAGACTTCTTCCCTACATTAATTCTTGACTTGGCAATTTTTTTGGGGGGACAGCAGCTGTCTTCAGCTACATGTGGGTGCACGGTGCTCTGAACTACCAGGTCCTAAAACTGGTGGCACCTTCAATCATAATAAATTATAAATTAAAAAATATATATCTCAGTAGAAGCTTCTTTTTCCCTCTTGTGGGTAGATATTGCAAAGCTATAATTAACCTCAATTAACAGGAAGGGTAAACTTTATACAAGGAATATGCTGTTCAGGTGTTCTTAATGAGAGCAGCACTTGGCACTGTTTCATCTGTCTGGAACAGGGAGCTCTGCTGGGGTGAAAATGAAAGTGGCTAGAGCTTAATCCAAGAGGTAAGCAGTGTCATGTCCATCTCCCTCCTCCCTCCCATCAATTCTAATAAAAGCTGCCTAGAAGAGTTAAGTTTATTGAGACCCCAAGTGCATCAATAGGCCTTAACTGCCCTTATCAGGCTCATCCAAGACCCCCGTGAACACACTGTCCACTGGCCCATTTAAACTCAGGCTGCAGCCCCTGGCCTGTTTCTGAGCTCCATGGGTAGGCCTGTACTCAGGCCCCTCCCCAGTCGTGCCTGACTCGAGCGGCCTCCCTGGCCTCCTGACCCCAGCCCACACACCCCTGTCCTCTCACACAGTCACCACATTTCTGATGAGAACTGAGCTGCACCCACAATCTGTTGGTGTCACCAATTTCATCCAGCTACTGGAGGACTAGTCTTCCCCAAGCCTTACCTTAGGCAGTGATGTGATAATTAAGAGCTTTTCCATTGCTCCCACTGCTCCTTCCTCCAACTGAAGTAATAGTCAAGGTATCAGCTCGCCCTCTACCCAGCACACGGGTGGAACTCACCAAAAGAAGATCAGTTTCATTAACAATGAATCATAGAATGGCATGGGTTGGAAGGGACCCCAAGGATCACAGAGCTCCAACCCCCCTGCCACAGGCAGGGACACCAACCTCAGGCCTGGAGCTACACAAGGTTGCCCAGGGCCCCATCCAACCTGGCCTTGAACACTGCCAGGGACAGGGCAGCCACTACTTCTCCGGGCAGCCTGTTCCAGCCCCTCACCACTCTCTCTGTAAAGAACTTCCCCCTAAGATCTAATCTAACCCTTCCTTCCTTTAGTTTTAATCCATCCCCCTTGTCCTGCCATTGTCTATCCTTTTAAAAAGTTGAATCCCCTCCTGCTTATAAGCTCCCTTCAGGGATTGGCAGGCTGCAATGAGGTCCCCCCACAGCCTTCTCTTCTCCAGGCTGAACCAGCCCAGCTCCCTCAGCCTCTTTGTAGGGCAGCTGCTCCAGCCCTCTCATCATCCTCATGGCTCCTCTGACCCCTCTCCAACAGTCCCACATCTCTCTTGTATTGGGGACCCCAGCTCTGGACACAGGACTCCAGATGGGGCCTCCCCAGGGCAGAGCAGAGAGGGACAATCCCCTCCCTGTCCCTGCTGCCACCCCTCTGCTGATGGAGCCCAATAAATAAGATGAAAAGCTTCAAAACCAAGAGGATAAATTTCATTGTGTTATTTCCCCCTGAATACTGTGTATTCCCAAGTTAGGCTTTTTATCTCGTTCAAGTCATAAACCTATACTTCTGCTGAAAAACAGAGCTCTGTCACCTGTCCCCTTCCTTCCCACTTGTTCCTAGTTATGTGTCTTGCCCATCCTACTGGGAAAAAAAAAAATAAATCTATTTTCTACAGAGTGATCCACATGCAGATTAAAACCAATCCCTTTGCCAGGTTAGATTTCAGTGCTGGTTTAAAGCATATGTGAAACTATGGCCTCATTAATCAGCAAATTTTATCTAATTACCAGAAGTCACAAGGGATGACCCTGCTATTGTAAGGTTTCACAGCTTCCATTCCCAAACTTGATGGTTTTTGTTCTCCCCTTTCATCAAGCTGGTGACCCAAATACTAACACACATGAACAAGTTTCTATCACACTTGAGACCCAGTTTATACCTGCAACAGTCCCTGGTTTATAAATTACTGCTGTACTGTATAGCAAAGAGTTCTTAATAGAAATTTCTCACCTGACTCTGCAGGCTTTGCCTTGTGTGAACCTTACTCCACATGGTGCCAGGAGGTAGAGGAAGATGTAGTAGTGTCAGGCTGGGAAGATGGAAAGCAATCCTTTCTCTAGGCCTCTCTTGTAAAGCTCTTCCCTGATCCCCAGTGCAGACAGTACAGCATCAGCCTAGGAGATGTCTTTGTCTCCCCACTTTCCAAAGTCTGTTCTGTTCAGGGTTTCAGAAGATAGCATCATTTAATTCTAGCTAAACTACATAGCTTGTTTTGTGTTTGTGACAAACTATTAATCTCTCACATGCAACAAGCATACATACTGGGGAGAAGAAAAGCTTTGCTTCTGGACTACTTACAACACAAGGCTTTCACAACCTCTTATCACTACTAACACAGCAGAGCGGGGTGAACAATAGAACACTTTCTTCTAGAACAATTTAGTGTATCCATTTTTTTCCCCCCTCAAGAAAGCAACTAAGCTATTCTAAAAGGTTATAAATCATAATACTGATTTTAACTAGATAATGGAAGAACTGAAATGTTTCATCTATTTCCATGAGAAAGTCACCACCATGTCCCTTGAGTTCCCCTTTTGTTGTGTAGTCTAGACTATCACAGTAGCTTCAACAAGTATTTTTATTATATAACTTTGAAAAACAGACTCTCATACAATTTGATTGTCAGAAAAATTCTGCTCTGAATAAGATAGGACAATGTGTGGCTTCAAAAAAAAAAAGTCATTAATTCCTCCATTGTTGGTTTGCTTTCAAGGTTGATTTCTCAGTCCAGAAAAGCTAAAGCCATTAAATGTATTTTAGATTGTGCCAAACACAGCAACAGCTACAAGGGGATGTCCTTTTTATATGCATCTTCCTGTGCATAATGAAGTCCTGGAACTCCTCCTAGAAGTAAAAGAATCTGGCTTTAAGACACTATTCCAAAGGATAGCAAAGCAATCCTCCTAAACCAGCACTAAATAAAATTTGTAGCCACCAATTCACCAAGTTACCTGATGAAAGAGCCACAGCAAAGCTGTAGGTTCTGCTAGTCACTCTCAGTTAAAAATTCTCAACTGGAAATACTTTTTTCATTCCTTCCTCATTATTTATGCTGACAGGCAGGACACATTTCCTCCTGTTCTAAGGAATTAGGTGTAATAAATGTTTGCAAAGAAATGTTGCATTCACAGCTATCACACTATGTGTTACTGAAAGAATGTTCTTTGTACTTCTGAGCTAGACAGGCAACACAGGCAAGCTTACAAGACACCCTATATTTTCATATTAAAGCTGCTTTAGATGTGGTTTCTGCAACTACCTTTAAGCTGGTTTTGGTGCTATGTTGACCTCCTCCACAACTCAGCCTTCTGGACCTACTTCTCTGCACTGTTTTACTGTTGGGAAGCATAAAAAAAACCCCTGTTATTGGTGCACATTAAATGGAACAGAGATTCCTGCTCAAGGATTATTGATTATACTTGAACAACCTCTTGAATATCACATGCAAAATGCCCTTCTCCCCTCTAGGTTTAAGAATCAAATGGATTAAAAATATTAACATCACATCCTAATTATTGTAATGAGGGAATTAATTACTTAAAAGAGGAGGTGGCATCTCTCTTTTTTAGCCACAGATTTTTATGGTGTTTAATCAACCTCACAGAACCTCTTTACCACAAAGCCAGTGCAAGAGCTCTTCATTGTTCTGCCACAACCACAACCTTGTTCAGCTGAATTGCTTCACGTAAAATAATGCTCTACTTCGCTGCAAGCTTAAAGCTAGCAATTTTAAGCAAAGGGAGAATCCTAGAATGGCCTGGGTTGGAAGGGAGCCAAAGGGTGATAGAGCTCCAACCCCCCTGCCACAGGCAGGGCCACCAACCTCCAGGCCTGGAGCTACACAAGGTTGCCCAGGGCCCCATCCAACCTGGCCTTGAACACCCCCAGGGACGGGGCATCCACTACTTCTCTGGGCAGCCTGTTCCAGCCCCTCACCACTCTCTCTGTAAAAAACTTCCCCCTAATATCTAATCTAACCCTTCCCTCCTTTAGTTTTAATCCATTCCCCCTTGTACTGCCATTGTCTGTCATTTGAAAAAGTTGAATCCCCTCCTGTTTCTCTGCTCCCTTCAAGGACTGGCAGGCTGCAATGAGGTCTCCCCACAGCCTTCTCTTCTCCAGGCTGACCCAGCCCAGCTCCCTCAGCCTCTCTTTGTAGTTCAGATGCTCCAGTCCTCTGAGCATCTTCATGGCCCTGAAGGACTTGAAAGTATCATTTTAGTTCATGTACAATTGTCTAGAAATCTTTTTTCACTTTTGGAAGTTGTATGCTGATATGCAACTTAAAACTAAGATTCAGAATCCAAATCCTTTTCCATCTACAATCCAGGATGCATTAGACAGGCTTTAAGGATAATTGCTGTGAGGGTGACACTTTGCTAAACCCTGCTGTACTTCATTCCTACAGCTGAAGTCATAAATGCCAGCATTTCAGTTTCAGTTTTTGTGAAGTCACTTCTCAGAAATAACTTCTGAAACAGGTTGGTCAGAAAAAAAAAAAAAGTCATTTTCACATAAAAATCCTGGGGGGAGAAAAGAATCAAGCTAAAGACTCTATGAATACATGAGTTTCCAGCTAAATTTGTAAAGAGATTAGAATGGTTAAAGGCACACCAGGTTTGCATCTGTACAACACTGTCACACTGTGTTAATCTAGGCTTTCATTCTGATCCAGACAGTTCACTGGAACACTTACAGGGGAACACATGCTTCTAATTACCAATTTTCTCTGCACAGGCAGCTCTTAAGACCTGCAAATTATTGAAATCTAATTCCCCAGTAGGAAAACATATCTAGCCATCTTTCCTGCAGTCCCCTAAGGAAAGAGGAACTTATAAAAGGCCTGTCCATCAACATGTCCAAGCTGGCCACCTCTACCTGCTGGCACCTGCTTTGTTTCACATTTTGGGAAGTAAATGCAGCTCCTCTGACACAGTGCTTCCTTCCAGGGAGGAGTGCAGTTAGCTCCTGACATTGCAGGTGTCAATGATATCCCCTTGGAAGTGTGGTGACCTCTCTGACAGCAGGAATGTGTGGTGGCTGGTGTTACAGTACTGGGAATTGCACACAGCACAAGGCTCACAGTGTCTCCTGCTCTTTAATTCATTCCTTGAAGGACCTGAACTCCCTTTGCCTGCAGGCCACCCTAAACTAAAGGCGAACTCTTGCTTTCCAAAGTCCCTGATAGTTTGTATCTTTTCCTTCTCCAAGAGATGTACTTAGTTGTTAGATACCACCACAGATAATGGAAGAGTCCAGTCTACCACATACTTGTGCAATGACTGGGGCAGTGACACTCTCTAACCTACTGTTCATTCAGAGCACAAAGTTTCCAACTGCTCCAGCCCTCTGAGCATCCTCGTGGCTCCTCTGACCCCTCTCCAACAGCCCCACATCTCTCTTGTATTGGGGGCCCCAGATCTGGACACAGGACTCCAGCTGGGGCCTCCCCAGGGCAGAGCAGAGAGGGACAATCCCCTCCCTGTCCCTGCTGCCACCCCTCTGCTGATGGAGCCCAGGATCCCATTGGCCTTGTGAGCTGCCAGAGCCACTGCTGGCTCATGTTAAGTTTCTCACCCACCACAACCCCCAGGTCCTTCTCAGCAGGGCTACTCTCCAGGAGCTCTTCTCCCAGTCTGTATCTATGGCTGGGATTCTTCCAACCCAAGTGCAACCCCTGACACTCAGCAGTGTTGAACCTCATTAGGTTCCCCTGGGCCCATCTTTCCAGCCTGTCAAGATCCCTCTGGATGGCTCCTTTCCTTCTAGGGTGTCACCCACACCACTCAGCTTGGTGTCACCCACAAACAGTTTATTGATTTCTAAAATGAGCAAGCTAAAGAAACTGCTTGGGAATTTTAGACCTGTATCCATCACTTGGTGGAATACATTTCATTTCACAGGCTATTCAGTAGAGAGATAGGAAAGTGTCCCAATGTAGGGACAGCCAAGTTTTATGCATGAAAGTATGGTAGGTAAAGATAGTACATTACAAACATTTAGAACCACCTAGGAACAGTTTAGAATTTAGGCTCAGCCATGGACTGAGACAAATCAAAGCCATACCTCCAAACTAGACTGCTCTAACACCTGCATTTTGTCCTGATGCTGATACATTCCTGAATTTGGCAGCCACAAAAATCAATCAGCAAAGTGGCATCTACCAAAGTTCCATTAACATCCTTGCATTCACATTGTAACCCACAGTCCCAGTCACAGAAGGATGCAAGAGACTGCCTGTTGTTCCACAACAGGCATTACTGCTGCCTGTGGATATAAAGTGGGGGTTTTTTTTTCAGATATCTCCTCCTCTCTGGGGGCAGTTTAAATCACATTGATGACTCAAAGACTGGTGAAACTGAAGCTGCAGATAGCTGGAAAAGAGATTACCTTGGATAGATGAAAATCAGTATTCTGAAGCCATTAAGCATTAAAAAAAATAGGAGTATAAAGCACTGTAAAGTTTCTAGAGTTTGGCCAAGTTATATACCCACTGAATTAGGTGAGCTTCACCAATCTCCTAAATATCAAGAACTAACTGAAGACATGATGATCTTTTCAAATTAGGAACAGATACACCAATCTGAGGTTGTGTTACAGAGAAAAAGACTGTCTCAAAAGTTAGAGAAACTACACAGGAGTGAGTAGTGCCCCAGATCAATACATTATCACAATCAAGTATTGGCAATTCCATTTTAAATAGAACATGGACTTAAATAACAGACAGCTGGTCAGATAAAAGTGCTAACTTTAATATTGCAAAAAATTATTGGGTCTAATAGTCTATGCCAATGACATTTACAGTGCTGAACACTGTGGGCTATTTTATCTCACCATTACAATTTGATTCCTGTTTTAGAACACAAACCCTACCAGCTACCTTTTTGTAATTCTTAAGGTGCATTAAAAGTTGCAATAGGTTAGACAAAAAGAAAAGACTAAGGAAAAACCATCAAAAGCAGATAAGCCAAAAATCTCAACCCACTTTTAGAGCTAGTAAACCAGTTCTGGTAAGCTTGAAACATTTGACAGAAGGGTGACAACTTTAGGCTCACCTCCTTGCAAGAATTTTTCTTAACATGACTTTATATTAGTCATTGTATTAGCAATACAGCTCTATTCTGAGACACACCTCAGACTTCACACCAGTTCTCTAACATGGTTCAGTGCTGCAGATACTAGAATTACTCTTAGATCTTCAGCCTGTTAAATTCTGGGTAATGTTTATTACAGTTTAGCAGTTCTTGAAGAACTTCTATAGTTTAGATAAAAATCTATTTCTTTTAAAGTTGGAGAATATTACTATGTATAATTACTCCTTTTACACTACATATATCTGTGTGCACTTATGCACTTACATACTGAGTCCTATTTTAAATATTTGCAGTAAAAGAATTTGCAAACTCAATTATATGAAAGACTTGACTGGGGGAAGAAGGAAGTTTATCTTTCCCTTAGCTTTCTGACCACATTCAGGCACCAACACTATTCACACAAATACAGAAAGCAAGATTTGGCTGGCAAAAGAATTCCATTATCAGTGAAACACCACAAAGATTACACTTGCAAAAGGCTGCAGCTGGAGAATTTCTGCCTTGTGATATACAGTTGATTTCCCCCAGTATTTTTTTGGGCTCCTTCATAGAATCTATTTTTCATGGATTTGTACATACTGTGAAAAGTTCTTATAGTTTTAAGTTTAACTGCTGATCCTTATTTACAGCTATTTTAATTACTCCAAAATCTTAATCAGTGTTCATAGCTTCAGGAAGTTTGATTAGTGTCCCCACCTGTTTTTTCCCTCAGCCATGTTATACATATTTCATACCTTTACTCTCTCTCTTCCTAAGTGTTAATTACTGTTCATCTCTGAGATTGTGCCCATCTGCTTACAACATACTGATAATGATACACCCAGGCTTAGCTACAGTATTCTACGAGTGGTCTCAAAATCACTTTAAAGTAGACCTATCCTGCTGCTGTTCAAATTGATGTTCACAAATACTCCCTAATTATATTGTCCTTTGCTTTGCCCATCACTGAGCAAAGGCATATCTAATTTGCCTTCCACCTTATCCCTCAGCTATTACTCTTTTCCAAGTTTTCCCTGGTACTAAACTTCCCAGTTTTTCCAAGGACACATCACTTTATACCTTTCAGTTACATTCAATTTCCTGCTTCCAACTTCTGTAGTTTTTGTATTATTTCTTCCTACTCTGTGGCTGTAAAACCTAAACTTAAGATCATCTGCAAATACCATCAATATACTTATTACAGACTCTCTGAAATCTTTGATCAAGGACATTCATCAGAACAGACAAGCTGCTTTCTCCAATACAAGAATAAACTAAATGTAAAATTAGTTTGGCCACACTTAAAGGTAGAGTCGAATAAAAGAATACAATATAGACATTAGAAACTATCCTAGGAGAAAAAAATACAACACAATTAAGAATAGCAGATATGAAGAGGGACACTTAGGCAGGATTAGTTCTGGCATTTCTACAGTGACATAAAGGAAAAGCATAAGGACAGCTCTCTACATTGCTTTCATTAACTAAATGCATTTCCTGGACTTGAGTTATCAATAACTAGTTGGACAGTGGGAATTACAAGGCTTCTTTCCCTGCTCACAAGCAGAAAGTTTTGCAAAGCATGGCAAAGTGAAGACTCCAGTCGTCATACAGTTCCCACAAACAAACAGGTTGGGGAAAGGACCTTTACTGAAGAACTGGGCAGAGGCTGGAGATGTTTATGATGATACTCATGCCATAAAAGCTTGGTTTGGGTGTGTGTTGCCCAGACTTCCTTGGAAATTTAGCTGGCAATTTCCTCCGACCGCCTCATTCAACACCTGCCTTCTCTTTATCTCATTCCCCTTTCCTGTATATTTCTTGGTCCCCTGGACCTTCTGTTTCCTAATCCTATTTCACCCAGTAAAGAAATTACAACACTAACTTTATGTTTGTCTCTTATTTGTATGATGAATCCTGCTTTCAGAACATCAGCTTTCCTAGGTGCACACCACCAAGTGCTAGTATGCCACCCAAGCAGATAGTCTGAGACAACATTAATCAGAGAGCTAAAGATCTTCTGCTGAAAATGTATTGGACAGGTGTTCAAGAACCCAAAAAGCCTTCAATAGTAAATATTATTTAAGTGATAAATGGAAGCTAGTAAACACTCCTTGCCTATCCCCATCATCTTTATTTTGTGACTACCTCAGACTACAGTGGCTGATCCCATTGCCCATTAACAGTATGTGTGGGGATTAGACAAGCATTTATAATCTATTAACCACCACAAACTGTGGGGCCTTTGTGAAGAACAAGCAGGCTACAAAAGCTTATTTACTGAATTCTGCCCATATACTTCCCAATGCATTTTGGTTCATGGTTTCATGGAAAGCTAAGACTTCCTCAGAAAAGGTAGAAAATAGCTCCTTGAGGTCTCTGAAGAGGCTGTTGCATGATATTACATGGAATTATTTCCATTCGCTTCAATTTTCCTTTTGCAAAGGAAAACTAAAGCTAAATACTCTCATTAATTTCTAAATAAATACTATTTTATGTATGTCTTCCTCTGCCTAGGGAGCAGTATCAGTGATACTGGCATACATTCATACACACTTGGAAAAAAAATCAGCTCAGAGCACCCAGATTTCAGAGACAGTAAAGCAGCAGAGGTTTGAATCAACATGAAAGATCAATACATGAGGTCTGGACAGACTTCTCCAAAACAGCTCCATGATACAATATGCAGTAGTAGAGTACCAGACAGATAACCATTTCCACACGTATTTCCTGGCAGTATGTCAGTTAATGGCTTATGTCAAATGAAGAAAGTCATTTGATCACATCAGGAGTTAAACTGGGCTCAAAGAGACCAGAAGCAAGCAACATTTTCCCATATAGAACTATTAGTGAAGAATTGTATATGCTAATACACAATCCCCTATTTTTCTCAAACCACCCAGGTTGGAAGTGGACCTAGGACATCTCTTGCCCAACCTCCTACTCAAGGTAGGACTAACACTGAATTCAGAACACATCACTCATGGCATTGTTGTACCTGGTTATCCTCACAGGAATAAAAGCAAAGCCTCTTGATCTTCAGTAGGAGCATTCCACTTCAACTCATGCCTGTTGTCTCCCATTGTCCTATTCTGCTCTCAGTAACGCTCACTCTTTCTTGGAAAGGCTCAGCTTCGATCCTGGGAGCTGCTAGGAGGTCTCCTGCCACCCATCTCTTCTAGGCTGATAAAATCTAGCTCCCTCAGTCTCTCCTCCATCTTGGTAGCTGGCCTTGCAGAGTCTTCCAATTTTCTTGTACTGATGGAGGAAAAAAAACAGGCATCGTGTTACAGATGCAGCTAACAAGTGCCAAGTAGAGAGGAATAATCACTTCACTTGACCTACTGGTAATGCTCCTGTTGATACAGCCTAGTATGCAGCTGGCTTTTATCACTACCAGGGCACACAGCTGACCTGAAACCCAAGCAAATTTTCCCAATGATTTCAGCAAGGCCTAAATACCAGACTGAACATCTAATAAAGGAGCCAAGAGACAGAGACCAGAAGTAACAAAGCAGCAAGCATAAGCTTACAACTACTGATAGCACATGTGACAAGAGCTGCGATCCAGACACACTCATCCTGTTAAAATAGCCACTTTTTATGTGACTGCCCTCAGTTTGAGCCAGGCTTTACCTAGCTCCTTAGAGGAGACAGGCAAGCGTTCTGTTTTCCCATACTACCACATGCTGAGCCACAGCTTGCATAAAGATAGGAGGGCCATTTCTAAGAGAGATTAAAGCATGTTATTTGAGATAAGCAGAGCCAGTGGTGCTGCTTCCTGCTGCAGAAGAGCTAGGAACTATCTCCCTACTCAAGCACAGGATTCAGCTAATAAACTTGCAAAACTAAGCCCTGTTGTGTTTGTTGCTGTTGCAGCTTATGATAACCACATATCATTCTGGGGCATTACCAACAGCTGATGAAAACATGAAAAGCTGCATCTACTGTCTTAAACAGAAATAGTTCACATCCAGTTTAACAAACCAATTTCAAGGATTTATATTTTTCTCTCCTGAAAAAAAAACCAAAAAAAACCAGAAGTGAACTTACAACACATGCTGAAGGAGTTAAAGAATCTGACTTTTTGATCTCTTCCATCAGTTTGTTTTGAACACCAGGGCTAGTTAGAACATCAAAACATACATAGGGACCATGTTTATTCTAAGTGCTAGAATTACAGCCCTGTTTTTAACCCATCAACAGCTTGCTATGTCTACCCATTCTATTTGAATCATTTTCAAATTAAATCCCATCAACTACAATGCTATCTAAGTCACTGCAAAAGCTGCAGATTTGTTAAGTGTTACACAAGCCAACCCACCAGAGCAAGATAAACAAGGTGAGTTAAACAAAGTACTTTGTTACCATCGTGACAGAGATGTTACAGGATGCAGTTATTTTTGTGCATGATAAGAAAAGTGAGTGTTCCTCTTCCAGCTCTTTAAATCCTTAAATGCTGCAAAAATTTTCCCATGAGATTTGACTTACAAATTAAGGACAAGGAAGAAAACCCAAACAACAAACAAGCAGCCCTCTGCTGCGACTGTTTTATGACAACTATTTGTTGTAATAAAAGTCTCAAAGTTTGAATTTATAAAGAGCAGAATAATTCATGATTTGTGAACTTCCTGACTACAGGGATAAATGCAAGCCAAGGTTTCTACAAACAGCCTCTTGAACTAAGGCAAGCCCAGGTACACAACTTCCTATCCACCTCCTCCTGCTCCCCACCTCTTCAGCTGACCTGGGTAGCATGGCTGTTTCTCCAGTAATTCATCACACAGGACCTAATTTGGTGTCACATGGTCCTGCATCCCATCAGCTTCTGCCTGGAACATAAATGTTTATTTGGATACAAACGTTATTTCCTTAGCCCTCCAAGAATTACATGGAAAGAAACCATGAAACATAAAAACCCCCACAGCACTTGTAACAATTGTAAGGCAGTCAAGAACCATACCGATGGGAACAGTGTAAGTACATGTAAGCATAGTTTATTTACTGAAGTACACATGACTTGTATGCTACTAGAAATCTTTTGGCAATTAGTACAGAACCTTAACCTTGAAGTGTTACATTTCAGAGGAGGAATGGGTTTAAAAAAAAAACACCCAGAAAAATACAGGTTTTGAGCACAATCCAGTAACTTCCCAGCCAAACACAACGCAGAGAGGCAAAAAAAGCTAAGAGAAAGACTTCAGAAAGGCACAGTTTAAATTCCCTTCTTGGGACTTGGTAGCAACAGCACAGTCCCCAGCTGCCAAATGCCTTTCTGCTATGGATACAGACTTCACACCTGCAGTAATTCAGGAGTAACCTTTAGTTATATCAGTTGATATTCTCTGCAGAACCATGCACCACGTCTTACAGTGTTAGTATCAGGGAAGGCTGTATATAGGGAGTAGTATAGGGAAGGCTCTATACTGAAGCTAATTTTCCTATAGAAGAGGAGCCTAGTGTTATTAGGCTAAGCTTTACTAATTTAGTTTTGACACAGACATTCTTCTTTGGCTATTCTCTACCAGTAAGGAAGTGCCTGCTCAAACAGGAAACACATTGTATCATCACCAACTAGCTAGAATTATGTAAAGCATGCTCCTTTTTTGGACTGTGATCTCAAAAGCTGCCTCAGCTAAGGGAAACAAGTACACTGGGGAATAAATTACCTCCTGAGAGGGTATCACTGCTCACTTCAATTCTGAACCACTGCACATGCTTTGCAATGCCATAATTTCACAGTATCATAGAGCTAGTAGCTTAGCTCACTTAAAAAGCAAACTCCCAGCATGAATGTATACAAACCTGTTGATGGACTCTTGGTTGAATGAGTTAGCTCCCACTTCAACCTACCAAACACCTTAAACTTGTCTGTAGAGGCCAATTCATTTTTTTTTAAGAAGCATAAAGCTTTACTTGAAAGTAACCTTCAAGATATTGCCAGCAAGAACTCAAAACATTTATACACAGCTATGATCTATAACATAATGAACATCATGTGAGTTGTAGAGAGAAAAACCTATTCTGGGAAGGCTACCAATGTTCTCTGATAAAACTTCAGCATTCATGTAAAAAACCTCAAGAGAAAGCTTTATTAAGTTGGTGCTGCAATTATCCTTCAACTTAAAACAGATACCAAAATGCTTTTGCCTACAAAAACCCTTACAGGATAAAGTAGAAAAAGAAAGTAAGGAATATTCAGGCAGCTTGAACAAGTAAACTTCCTTATGTTACTGAACCCTTTTTCCTGGCACTCATACCTTACAGATTGATCAAAAAGCCATTTTCCAGATTATTTCCCCCTGCCTCTCAAACAGCATCTCACCCTGTCCATTATTAGCCCAAGCAAGCTATGGCAGAGTATTTCTTTCCATACCCACACTCCATTCTGTTCTGCTATGGATTTTTAACAAAGCCATGGAGAACTTAGCCTAGTTGGTTCAACCAAAAGCTTCTTAGAGCCTCTACTTGAAGCGCAGTCATCAAGGGGCTTACATTTCACATGCCAGGAGCTCAGACAACTACCAGGGCTGACTACGTCAAACCACAAATAAAGAAGTTATACATGTGGATGTAGGAGCACAGATCTTACTTTCCCTCCCATTTTTCCAATTTATTTCTGTAACTTCTATTTTAAATAACAACCAGGAATCAAAGGGCTTGTTTTTGTTAAGCTATTAACTCCTTACTATTTTATTTTACAAGCTAACACAGCTTACAGCATGAGAAAGTTTTGAAAACAATAAATACATCAAAAATTAGTATCTATATTTCCCACCAAATACCCTGGGGTAGTCTGCAGTGTTTCTAAGGACAATTTCAACCTTTCCAGAGACAAGCTCTAGTACTTCTCAAGCCTTTGTTTCAAAAGGGAAGAACAGCAGCACCACAAAACCAAGTTAAAAAAACCAAAACCCCACACTCTGAAACCTGCAGAAGTGCACATTTTATTCAGTTTTTTCAAAGAGAACTTCAGGTTTAATTTTTCAGTTCAGAAAGATTGGTACAACGCAAACCAACTCTAGTTTTGTGTAAAAAAAGCCAGTATTTCTGAAAGGATAGACTTCTCTGCCTTGACAAGTAGCACTGTCCTTTAAGCTGCACAAGCGAGCTTAAGCATTAGCTTCTCTCCCATAGATTGCACAGGTGAACACCATCACAAACTGTTACAGAGCAAGTTTTCTTTGGATACCACCAAGAAGATACAGCACTTTACATATCAAAAGTACCACTTCTATAGCAAGTTACACTGAAAGTGTATTTCTGTCACAGAATCACAAACAAATGGAAAGCTTTGCTTCAATCTAGGCAATGAAAACGGCAAAGTTTTTTCCTAGAAAGACATTTTAATACTTCATAGCATTACCCTCCTTGTAGAAATAGCTTGAGTAAGGTTTCTGTAGCTGCTATTTTTTTCAAATAAGGATTTTGAAGTAAGCAAATACTCAGGACTGAGTACCTTCACCACATTAGTTTTTCCACGAGAAAGGTGGTAAAGTCATTCTTCTGCTCTTTCTGGTAGCAATAAGACACACAACCACAGCCTGCTGAGTTTGTGCCACCACCAAAGTGCCAGTCTCTGCCCCAAGATCACCCCTGCTCACATCTAGAGGATGTGCATCTCTCACACTGTTCAAAATTACACTTATCTACGGGCAAACTAACCCTGCCTGAACTGCACCCAGGAAGGGAGCTGCTAGAGGCAGAGGAACACAGCTGCTGCAGCAACCTGAATGCCCCAGGAATACAGGGAGCGTACAGGAGATGGGACAGATCACCTTCCCAACCTACACAGGCCTTGGGAGAGAGGACTGCCTAGGTAAACGGTGAGCCAGCACCCCCACCANCAACCCACCCACCCCCGTTACCCCTCCTGCTCACAGAGTCCACTCTTCGCAGGCGAACATTTAGCCTCCCAGCAGCTTCGGGACACCAAAGCAGCGCCTCAGGCGTGTACTCAGCATACGCATCACCAGTCACCCTCCACTCCAGAGGAGCTGGGCGGCAAGGCAAGGCCAGGCCAGGCCCGCCACACGACCCCGCCACACGACCCCGCCACACCAGCACTCCCTCAGGCAGGTCCCAGCCCACCGGGCGCCTACCGCACCACACCTCAACCCTGTGCTCCCGCGGAAACACCCTCGCAGCAGTTACAGGGCACGGCCCGAGGCGAAAACCCCTTCCCCCAGAGAGGCAGAGCGCCCCCCGCTCCTCCGCAGCTCTCAATAGCCGGCCGCTCTCCCCCCCCTCTGCCCGCCCGTCCGCCACGCGCTCTTCGCTTCAGCTGCCGCGCTCCGACGCGCACGCCACACCGACTGCCCGGCCAACCAGAGCACAGCAGTACCTACGCCCGCGGTTTGCGACCTAAAGGCGGGTCCGCCTTTGAGTGACAGCTCAGCTCAGCCTATCAGCCAACAGCAGCCAGCCCACTCGCTCCCCCTCCCTTCTGCACGTAAAACGCTGCTGGAGAGGGGGCGGATCCCTGCGATCTTATCCCCCCTCCCCTACCCCTCCCTCCCAGCGGCCACTCGCTCCCTCCGCCCCTCCGAGGCT
>VZTU01015607.1:0-66879 GCA_013400835.1 Zapornia atra
TGAAGCTGCCAGCGCCAGCACCACATCCCCGAAATCCCGGAAGAGCATGGTGAAGAGGTTCAGCCTGTAAGTACGGTGGCGCAAGGAGCTTTTGCTGCGTTCGTTATTAACGTCATTTGATGTACACATGTGAAAAACCCCTCCTAGCAGGATTTTAATATGCAAATTAGAAAAAAAGGCATTAGATAATAGGAACAATCTGCCTTTGGGTTAGAGAAGAGGAAGAAGATCCTGGGGATGTGGTCCAATTTGGCATAATACTGCCCAACCTCCAATGGGAGGTGGGTGGAGAGCTGGGACACGCAGCTCAGCTCACACGGGAAACAATAAGCTAGCGGGAATTCGTGGAAAGCTGCAGGGAATGAAAACATGGATCGAGGGCCAAAGTAAAAATAAATACATCTTAAAGGTGAGAAAATGGACCCTGACATGTGATCTCTGAAGGGTTTCCCATGTAGCAGCAGCGTGGTCACGACAAGGGGGAACCGCTGAGCTGGCGAAGCACTGTCTGCTCTTCACTGTCCTTTCCTGCCTGGTCTGAAGGAAGACCAGATGCATTTATTCATTGTCCATGTAGAGTTTTGGGTTCCGATACACAAAGAAACCTATAAAAATAAATACCCTGGCAGCTGTTTGGAAGGTGTTTCTGTTAGCCCATCCCAGCTACTATGGGCTAGCTCTCAACTCCCAGCAGCCTCTCATTCTCATCTCCCTTGGCTCATGCTGAAGCTGTGTGTGGGAGTTGTCGCTGCAGAGCACAGGCTTTATCCCCTCTTTTCCATGCCCTAGTGCTGTAATTGGTCGTATTGTGTTTCTTCGCACGGCGCAGTCTTTGTCTGAAGAGTCGCTTCATCTGCGCTCTGAGTGTATCTTGCAAGTTAATACTGTAGGAAAGGCGGGTGTAATTCATCTCGGAACCACAGGCACCTCCCTGAATGGTTTAAAATTGTTAACCGCATGCTGTCGTAGCATCTAATTCACCTCGCTTCTCTGCCTCGGACATGGTAGGAGCTGTTTCCTTAGCCACTCCTGTAAATTTACCTGACCTGCATTTAGAAACAGGTCTCTGAGCGGGAGAGCCTGTCATTTGCACCACCTTGTCAGCTCCTCCCCATGTATTTGTCTCTTCGGACTCTTGGAGAGAAACCCTGCGACAGCTTTGCTCGTCCCGGCTCCGGTCTCTCACTTACGAGCTTTTTCTGCTTTCATTTACCTTCCAGGCTGTTTCTAGGCTCTGAGATGGTCACGCAGAGCAGCAACCCCATCAAAGAGGAACCCAAATCTACTCCCAGCAGGAGCTCTGGGGAAAGCACGGACTCAGCCAGTGTTTCCTCATGTGAACTGAATCACTCTGAGTCTGAGGACTCCGGTCCTGTGGACACTCCTGATGAGTCTCTGCAGAAGGTACGGGCTGGGCGGCGGTGCCAGCACAGCCAGTGTGTGGGCCCAGCAGTGTTCCGGCACAGCCAGCGCCTGAAGGGGCGGCCACGATGCCAGCTGGCCCAAGGAGTTGGCCCCGGCCTCTTGGTCTCGACTGGACCGTTGCTTTTTGTGGGGTGGAGAGACTGTAGGAAAGAAATGGGTAAAGGTGGAAGCTGTCCAGTCATGATTTTTGCACAGTCCTGTCTGCGTTGCCGAGGACTAGAGCCAGGGCTCTCCCCGCAGGGTTTGGGCAGGGCGGGTGAGGAGAAAGGCTGAACCCTGCGCAGCACGGGGAGGGAGCGGGCAGTTCCCAACGAATGTGTTTCTACCCGTGTAAGGGCTCCCAGCCGGTGCTGGAGCAGAGGTGCCCCTGATCCCTCTACTCCTTCCCAGTCTGTCCCAGTTCCTGGCTGGTTGCCCACGACCAGCCCCTTGTCGCTGTATCTGCTGCCACCTCCTGGCCTCCTTACCGAGAGGCAGGAGTCAGCAGCGTGTCCAGCTGGGGAGAGGACTCTAGTGAAGTTCGCTTGTCCTGGAGGCCAGGAGTACCAGGGGACTGGGGGTTTGTATTTGCCTTCACCTTTCTCACGTCCTTCCTCCAGAACGACACACACACCGCCTATGCAACCTGTGCACAAGGCTGACAAACCATCTCGTTTCTGACAGCGTTTGTCTTTCTCTCTGTTGTGCAGCTGTCCAGGTCTTCTAGGTCCTCCAAATCCTTTAGCTCCTCTAAATCCTCCAGCTCTTCCAAGTCCTCCAAGCCCTCACGGTCTGCCGGGTCCTCCAAGTCTACTGGGTCCTCCGAGTCGGCCAAGTCCTCCAAGTCCTCGCAGTCAGCCGGGTCCTCCGAGTCAGCCGGGTCCTCCGAGTTGGCCGAGTCCTCCGAGTCCTCACAGTCTGCCGGGTCCTCTGAGTCAGCCGGGTCCTCCGAGTCGGCCAGGTCCTCCGAGTCCTCGCAGTCGGCTGGGTCCTCCGGATCTGCCGGGTCCTCCGGGTCTACCGATTCCTCTGAGTCAGACGGGTCCTCCGAGTCGGCCAAGTCCTCGCAGTCTGCCGGGTCCTCCGAGTCGGCCAAGTCCTCGCAGTCTGCCGGGTCCTCCGGGTCGGCTGGGTCCTCCGGGTCGGCCGGGTCCTCTGGGTCGGCCAATTCCTCCGAGTCAGCCGGGTCCTCTGAGTCGGCCGGGTCCTCTGGGTCTGCTGGCTCCTCCGGGTCGGCTGGCTCCTCGGGGTCTGCCGGCTCCTCCAGGTCTGACAGGTCTTCTGAGTCTGCCGGGTCCTCTGGGTCTGCCGGGTCCTCCGGGTCTTCTGAGTCTGCCGGGTCCTCTGAGTCCTATGGGTCTGCTGGGTCCTCAGAGTTCTCCTGCTCTGTGGTGGAAGTAAAGACAGAGTCTCCCATCCACTCCTCCAGTGAGGTGCGCGCTGTCCCTGTGACACCGGTCACCACCAAAGTACCGGCACCTCCTGCTTACAACCATCAGGACCACGACATGTGCATCATTCGCACCAGCACTGAGGACAGCAATGGCAACATGTACAAGAGCATCCTGGTGAGTGGCAGTGTTGGCAGCGGGGTGACTTAACGGTGCTTTTAGTTTTGGACACACAAATTCGCTGAGGTCATTGATCCAACCTGGATTGGGGGCGGGGGGTAGCTCCTAGGATGTGTAGCTGCCTTCCATGATGGGAATGCCCTGACCTCTCCAAACTGCAAAGAGCCTTCCTGTGAGGGCCTGATGAATTCAAACAACAGACAGGGCAGTTACTGACATGGGCTTCCATGGCTCGTGCCATTGGTCTCATTCGCTCAGGTGTGCTGACACCAAGGTCCTGCTGCCTCTTCGAGGCAGGACCTGTTGTCCCAAATTGAAATGGTTTAATATCTAGTGGTACCTTCATTACCATCTCATTGTGTGTTTTTCCATGTCTCTGAAATCTATCCCAAGAGCAGGCGGGCTGCGGCAGGGCAGCAGGGCAGGCGGCCTTGGCTAATTCACTCGAGACCAGTGATCTCGAGTGAATAAGCAGCATCTCTCTCTCTCTCTCTCTCTCTCCAGCTCACTAGCCAAGACAAAGCTCCTGCTGTCATCCAGAGAGCAATGGTGAAGCACAACTTGGAACTGGATACAGCTGAGGACTATGAACTTGTGCAGGTCATCTCCATGGGCAAAGGTAGGGAGGCAGAAACCTGCTGCTGCTTGAAAACTTCTGCTGGGCTTTGAAGGAAAGAGTAAGACATGGCGCAAGGTTAGCAACGCTGGGGTGCATTGTCGCAGCCACCCCGAGAGCAGGCCCTTTGCTAAGGGTAGACTCATGGGAGGCAGAGCGTGCTTGGGGTTTGTCGGGCAGACATGGGCTGTGCCCATAGAGCTGTGGGCCGAAGGGCAGCTGTCCGTGCTCTCTCTGCCCCCATGCAGAGCCTGGCAGGGTACGCCACCCCAGAATCCCACCGCTGGCTGGACATGTTCCACGTTTGGCCTCCGCGGCCTTGCTCCCCCACCTTCTTTTGTGGGAAAGCTGCTGTGGGTACCACCCTGCACTGCTTTGGCAGGAAGTGGCAAGGAGTCCATCCCTGCCCAGCCGTATATGCCCGGTCCCTGTTCTCTCCTGACCGTTAACTAATGCTTGCTCCGCTCCTCTTTTTGCAGAGCTGGTGTTCCCAAAGAATGCAAACGTGTTTTATGCGATGAACAGCCAGGTGAACTATGATTTCATCCTACGAAGAAAACAGCCTGGCAATGGACAAGAAAATATGGGGAACCGCTGCACTCTGACGTTCCCCAGGACTGCTAAACGGGGGCGTTGGAGCAGCAGGCCCAGCAAAATCACACTCTGAGAGTGTGGGGCCCCGGAGCGAGCTGGCCAGGAACTGGACTTCTGCTTTTCTTTCCTCCCTTGGAGCCCTTTCTTTCCCTGGAGTTCCTTCTTCCTGTGGAGCCAGACACAGGTTTATTGGACGGTGCGGACTGGAATTTTCCTGTATCACCTTGGGGTTGGCTGTTCCTTGGTTCTCGGTGGGCACATGCGCCAAGGAATGCCAGAGCCCCAGGAGGAAAGGAAAACAGGACTGCAGTTGCGGGTCTTAAAGACCACCACAGAAGCCAGCTCCATTTGTGAGACACCCTTTCCCTTTGTGCCAGTATTAGACAGAAGATGAGCATCTAAATTTTATTTTTGTAGAACTGGAGAAGAAAAAGTCTCCCTTGACCTCTGCCTGAACCAAGGCTGAGGCCCTTGCTGGCCTTGTGCCCCGAGCAGGCACTGCCTCCATGAGACATTTGTATTCACGCAAAAGCAGCGTGGGTACGGCCCCAGCACGCTCAGCACTGGAGCCAGAAGAAACGGCAAGCGTGTGTGTGTTGCTTTCATACCGCTGTCAAACTTCTCTTTGCACTTCTTCCATGCCAGAAAAACAATCCAAAAAACCTAGTTTTGGATTGAATTTTTCTTCCAAAGAACTTTCAAAGACTGCACTGGCTTTGCCATGAGTGTCATGGCCTGCTCCTGGACAAGGCGAACGGACGCTCCTTGTCTTGAAGTCTTGTCTTACCGCCAGGCCAAGGCGGTTTCCCTTGGACTCTGCTAACCCAGTGACTAGACCTCGATGCCTTCTGTGGACCCTGAACTGACGGACGGACCTCTTCGTAACGTGCAATCACTCTTTGAGAGCAAAGCCTTTAATTCGCCCATGGACTGATGGACAATGTTTCCTGAGCAACGGGGAATGTCTCCTGCACGATGGGCAACTACATGACCTTTAATTTTAATTGCGAGCAGGGCGGGGAGAGCGACAGGTTTTAGGCATTACCCTGACCCCCCTGAGATTTTATATACTTGTAGCACATCACCTCCTGGTGCTGCCCCCACCCTGCATCTCACCTATTCAATGAATTTCCTGACATGGTACATCCTTTCAGCTAGAAGGAAGCATTCAGCTGGAAGTGTTTCATTTCCTGTTCTGGGAAACTCTTGAGGGACACACTGCTGGGGCCTCTTCCCAGCCCCCGGCTTCCTTGAAAGGACAGCGACAGGTTTTATTTTAAAAAGCCATAACGGAGACATGGGATTGTCTCGGTAAGCAGAGCCCTTCCCGAGGAGGCTGCCTCTGCACCACTCAGACGCTGAGTTTTAGGCCACGTCTGAGCCCCGGTGTAGGTTTTTCAAAGCTGGGCTCTGTTACTTCACAGATCAGGACACCTTCACAGTGTTAGGGCAGGATGCTTTACACTAGGTGAGGATTTATCACCACTGTTTACAAGTAGCCCCCATACAGGCAAGAACTCCAACAGCAGTTTAGTTAAGAGGGGTTTTTATCTGAGCCTTAATTTTTGCCCAGTGTTAGGGCAGGATTGCAGCACAAGTTTGGCATTTCAGTTTCTATAGGCGTAGCGTTAGGGACTCATTCAGTATTGCTTAGAGGAGGTTTGGCTGTGTTCTTAATGTTAAATTTAGACCCTCCAAAAGGTGGGATTTTTTTTCTTTTTCTTTTCTTGCTCCTTTTAATTTTCTTTTTTTAAGGCTTACCTGTGATCTTTACACAATAAATTTAATAAAGGTTTTTTCAACTAATATTTGCCTGGCCTGAATTGGTGGTGTTCTCTTTGGCTTCACTACTGCATGTGGGGTGGGGGTTCTACACCTCACGGCTGCTCTCTTCAGCCTTATCACTTTTGCTGTTCCCTGCTCCCCCCAGCTCAGCTTCCCCACCAGCCTGAGACCCCCCCCAAAAGCCCTGGTCTAGCCGCAGCCTTTCAGCTAACGCTTGCTGTAACTAACTAGGTACCTTGTACGCAAATGTTGCACACATTTCGTGGTGAAATCAGGCTCTTGGGTCACCGAGTGCCTCCTTCATCACTGAAGAGACTCTCTGCTTACAGTAGTGAAGGCGAAGAGAGATGATCCTGAGTCTGAGCAGCTCCTGCTTTTTTTCCTACTTAAATGACCATAGGAGACAAAACCCAGCCAGAGGAACCTGAGAGTGTAACAGCGCTTTTCCTTCCCTGCGCTTTTCCTGCCCTTGACCAAAGCCAAGCCTGGGCTGAGGGGTTACTCGCAGCCTTCCTGCAGGTGGGCCTGTCACCCTGACCTGGGGCTCGGGCCTTCAGAGCAAAAGGAGAGTGGAACCCTTCAGCCCTACAGTTTACTTCCCTCCTTACATTCCCCTAATGAATTGATTTTTCAAGATTGCCTGACAAAGTGCAAGACCGCATTGTGGGTCACCTCCACTTTTGGGGAGCTCTGCAGGGCCTCCCCACCCCCTGCTTTGCCCAAGCAGCACCCACCCAACAGCCACAGCCAGGCCAGTATTTGCTTTGGCAGGGGGTTGGACCCAATGATCTCTTGAGGTCCCTTCCAACGTCTACAATTCTGTGATTTCAAGCAGGTGCTCCAGCTCACACGCAACTCTGATGCCTGTTAGATGAGTCAAAAAAAAAACCAACCAACCCACCAAAATCCTGGCAAGTGGGGAAAAAACATTCCCAGGTGCCCCAGAAGTGCTTCCATAGGCTCCCACCTTGCCAAACCTCAGTTAAAACCGAGCCTGGCAGAGCCAAGGGACTGGAAACACAGAGGGGAGTAGGCAGCACCCCGGCCACAGCACCTGGGTGCAAAGCCGTGGCTCACTGTGTTCGCACCCGTGCAGGCCCAGAGGTAGAAGCCCTGAGTGCCACAGCGCAGTCATTTAACGCCTTGTCATCTGTGGGAAATAGAGGAGCGGCCCTGGAAAGGAAACACAGTTGTGCTTGTTGGAGGGAAGCTGCAAAAGCGAGAGGAAAAAAAAGCGGGAAAGAGGTTTGCATGCTGTGTCATGGAAAGGAAGGTGCAGACAGCCAGACTCCAGCACAGCGGAGGTCGCCAGGGTGTGACAACCTGTTCTATAGGAAAGCTGTGGTTCTGGTGTTAATGTGAAGTACTGAAGCCTGGCTCCAGGCTGCTGCCTCAGCCATCGGGAGGGGATAGAAATTTGCTCAATTGTTATTAAAGTTGTCTTCGATCCACCATGCTTCGAGTACGTGCCTTTCATCACGCCACAAATGGCGCCCAACGTGGGGCACCAACATGACTCTCTGTCGCCCCGGTGCTGTAGCTCAGCTGAGCTCAGGGAAGAATACTGAAAGGAAGCAGCACCACTGCTCTGTTACCTTTCGCAGGAGGAAGGCAAGCAGCTGAGAACTATGGGAATGAGTCTGATCAGAGAGCAAAATAATGTTTTAGACGTTTTTAACGAGATTTTGAAGGAACACGGGAAGATGCTGGGCCCCTAAGGAGAAACAATAATTCCAGACACCTCAGTTGTGCTAATGCCGACTGGCACTTACAGACCTTTGGGTCATGGAATGGCAGCATTATTAATAGGAAAGTCCTCCACAGCATTAAAAGGGCATTTTATATTACCTGGAATTATTAATGTTGATTACAAAGGCGAAAGTCATTCTCAGANCCAACACCGGTCTCAAGCTGTTTTAGATAAACTGTGTCCGCTCTCCCGAAGGCGATGGGTGGCAGCTAATGCTTGGCCTCCCTGAGCACCCACCCATCCCTGCCACGAACTCCGGGCTGTGCCTGAGCTGGAGCTTTTCCCGTGGGTCAGTGCCACCACCTCCTCTTGCCCTCACTGTGTACGTGGGACTTGCCACAACGTGGTTCATCCACCAGCTGCACAGGTACCATGGAGCCTTTTTTTGGGTTTCTTTCTATCACTTGAATGAGCTGCACTGAAGTTAAAAGCAGGAAACTCAGCTCCTGTTAGGTTTACATCCCTTCAGTAGTTCCACTATGGGCAATAGCACAATGCTCCCCACGTAGAATCATAGGGGTTGACAGGGACCTCAAGAGATCATTGGGTCCAACCCCCCCTGCTAAAGCAGCTCCCTAGCTCATATTGCACAGATAGGCATCCAGACGGGTCTTGAGTATCTCCACACCCCCCGGGCAGCCTGTCCCAGGGCTCTGTCGTCCTCACCGTGAAAAAGTTCTTCCGCATGTTGGTGCGGAACTTCCTATGCTCTAACTTGCAGCCATTGCCCCTTGTCCTGTCTCCACAGACCACTGAAAAGGGGTTGGCCCTTTCCACCTGCATCCCATACTTAAGATATTTATAGACATTAATAAGGTCCCCTCTTAGTCTTCTCCAGGCTGAACAGCCCCAGGTCACTCAGCCTTTCCTCACAGGAGAGATGTAGCTCTTCTCTGTAGCCCTGGGGAACACTGCTAGTCACAGGTCTCCAGTCCGATTCTGTTCCACTGCCCACCACCCTCTGAGCTCGGTCTGACAGCCAATTCTCAACCCACCTCACTGTCCACTCATCTATCCCATCTATCACAGCTTTGCTCTCAGGATGTCATGGGAGACAGTATCAAAAGCCTTGCTGAAGTCAAGGTAGATGACATCTACCTACATCTCTCACATCCCCATGAGAGGCCCAGGAGCAACTGTGAGGCTCCAGCATGGAGCCACCCCTTCCCCTGGGCTGCTGCACTTGCCCCCAGGCCCAGCCCCTTTCATCTCCAGCACCCAGCATGAGGAGTGCTGCGCTGTGGGGAGCACTGGGGCCATTTTCAGGCACGATGGTCATGGAGAAACCACTGCGGTAGGAGCCAGAGCTTGTGCTGATGCAGCTGTGGCGCCTGCGCGGGTGCTTTCTGGCAAGCAGGTAGTCACAGGACAGAAAATGCATGACGGGGGTGGGGGCGGGAAGATCCACGCAGTGGTGACATGTATGAGCTCAGTGTAACCGTAACCAGCTTTCACCCAGGGAGGCAGCTGCAGTATTACCTCAGAGGAGCAGCCCAGGGGCCTCCCACACCCAGTGCTAGCTCAGCCCCGCTGCTCTGTCCGACTCTTGACACACATGGACATCAGTGGGGGTGGCAGCCCCCACGGGTGCGATGCCAGGCCAGGACCCCACTCCTCTGGGGTACCCTGGCTCCAGCACTGCCAGCCCTCCGACAGCATTACCAACGGACCAGGGAAACAGCCACGCTGCACCATCAGCCCCTGTACCACATGAAGCAGGGCCTAATGGAACAGCTTTGTACCCAGAGCGGTGCCAGACAACATGCTGGATGCTCACGGTGTACAGACATCCCACTCCCCAGAGCTCACACATGCTCCATACCAAGGCCGCTGGGATTGCTATGCTCCAGAGTGCTTCACACAGGCCAGCGAGACCAATGGAGGAAGGGGGAGGGGCAGTCAGAGAGGAACAGCCCTGGCCACATGCACTGGCTGCTAGCGGAGCTCTGTACTCGCTGTGTTACGTGGGCACCAGCCAAAGGAAGGCGGCTCACAGGTGGCAGCTGCAGACAGGCACCTCGAGATGGGCAGCGGCTCCACGCAGAGCGACGCAGCGGCAACTGCCCGCACCGGCCCTTCCCACCCAATGAAGAGCCCACACGGCTGCTCGGCTTGCTCCAGGTTCTATGTATTATCAGACCGGCTGACAGGTACTAACACGTCTTCTTCAGCAGAAAGCAGAACGCTGATCAGGAATCATCAGAAACAAAAATAAACATTGAAAACTGAGCGCACAACCATACAGAGCTGCCAGCAGGTGAGTCTCTGGGTGGCACGGCCAGGAGGACATCCTCCCATGGCAACGGCAGCCCGCTGGCCCGGGTCTGTCCCAGCTACCCCAAGCACTGTAGTCCATCAGCACCTGGCTGCTGAGAAACTTTGTAAGGAAAAAAACCCACCAAACCCCCAAACAAACAAAAGAACACCCTCCGCCCTGAGCCTGCAGTCCATTGACTCGTTAGCCAACAGCAAATACAACACACCTGATCCAAAGCAAGAGACAAGTTTGCTACTCACACACAGAAGAAAAACCGTATCAAGACAAGCTGCCTTTCCGTCGGGTACCGCAGGATTGTGTGCGGGCTGCTGAGAACAGTACAGCTGACACCCCCACCGCCCACCTCACATCCCCCCCTGGGCTTCTGGGGGTTGTTTTGGTTTTTTAAGGATAGTGCCAAGCGTTTTCCTGCCCAGCTCACTAAACGCGTGGCCCCCAGAAGTCCTACACTCGCTTTTACAGCCTAATTAGACCTTCAAATAGGTTGTCAGGCTTCATTCTCCCCACGGAATACATCGAGGCAGGGGGCAAAGCAGGACATGGCACAAATAACTCTGCCTGTGTTGCCATCAAGTGGCACAGAGGCAAATGAAACCAGCAACCTCCACCTTTTTTGCTCACTTCCAAAACTTTAGACCCGCCAAGGCACCAGCTCTGGATTGGGAGCCCTATTTCGATGGGCTCTGGCATCTTTTGAAGCCTTCAGAGGGGAAGCCAGCAACAGCTTTGTACAGGAGGGTGGAGAGGGGGAAGACCCTAGAGAGGAGCACTGCTCCGGTGCTCTCAATGGTTTTGAAAACCATCTTGATTTCAGCAGGGATCCCTTTACCCAAGTAACCCAAACATGGTTTCTCGTAGAACTACCAACCTAACAAGAAGTAAGAGTTACCCAGCAGCCCAGTTACACCTACCCGGAATGGTACAAACGCTTGTACGCTCTATATATTAATCTTTATAAATACAGTATTCTACAGGAGGACCTGTAGAAAGACGTCATTCAAGGTTTCGTTTGGCTTTCAGTCTGTCTGTTCTCAAAAGCTTGAGAGGGCTTTTGTTCAGACCTCTGCCTCCTTCCTTCGGACAGGCTTTTCCCCTCCTTCACCTCCCACCCGGTCCCAAGCAGCCCAGGGAGCTGCTGGGTCCAGCCAGAGCACTTTCCCATCGGAAGCAGCGGGAAGGAGACCACATGAAGAGCTGCTCTACAACTTTCAAGGGTGAAAAGCTAAAGTGGGAGGCAGGTTCCGCTGTCGCCAGCATCCTGGGGGATACAGGAAGTCATAGCTCGTCCCTGGAGGACGGTGTGTCGAGAGATGACTGGGAAGGCAAGGCATCCTTGTTCTGGGCATCGCTGTGGATCTTGCCCTGCTGCCGTGATTTCCAGGAGTGCGTTCTGTCCCAGTCTGTCGACACGGTCTCGTTGTCCCAGATTGTAGAGGTCTCTGTGTCACTGAGGTAGCCCGGCTGCCCGGTGTAGTGGGTGGGGTAGACAAGCAGGGGTTCTGCTGAAAAGGCTTTCAGGTCCCTGGACTCGTAGTACTCCATGTACTTTGCTCTAAAGAGGAGAGGGGAAAAATATAATCATCGGTAAGAGAGTGAAGGAGTGTTGGTCAGTACCATTGGTTGTAACTGGGAGACACCAACCCATTCGCTGCTGGGGTGGGGCTGCCCCTACGGCCGGCACCATGGGCCCTCCAACCACATCCCACAGGTACAACAGAAACCTCTGCTACCAGAGAGCGCCGAGCGCCTCAGGACTGGGCAGGGGACAGTAACCCCTCTGCAGCAGGTCTGTCACCTCTTTGAGCTGTGGCAGGAGCTCTGCCGCAGACCCTCAAAAAGCACGAGACGTAGCCCCATACCCCACCAGCCAGGTTACAGAAGCAAGAGGCCAATGTGGGTCTGGCTTAAGATCAGTCAGCAACCCGAATGACAACCGTACCCCACTCACACGGGGTGCTTGTTGTACATGACGGGCAGAAATTCATCTACAGGCAGCATCTTGCCAAAAGGTTCAGCTCCGATGAGTTTCTGAGCTCCTTGGAAAGAGATGGCGTAGCCCAGGGTCCAGTAGGAGTAATCGGCTTCCACCAGGTTCATGACATTGGGAACTGCCTTCTCAGGCTCCTGCACCTGCATCCTTTTCCGGCCAATGTAGCTTCAAGGGTGAAAAGATCATGGAAATCAGAACCAAAGCGCGTCTGTTAGGACCACACAACTCCTGTTATCAGCCAGGGATGGCCCAAGGGTCACTCCAAGAAGTAACCCCTGAGTAGCCTTACGCATTTTCACCCTGCACCACCCTGCGCTGTACCAGGTGGCACAGCTGGGAGAGACTTCCTGAGGGAGCCAAGATGCCTTGGCTCAGGCCTCTGGACTGAGCTGTGCTAGTTCCTCCATCATGACGGCATCTCCAGATGCTGCTGAGCCCAACTGGTGCCCAACAGGCAACCCAGCATCCTGCCCCAGGCGGCAGAGCTGTCCTGGTGATGGGAAGAGTCGCCCTTCCCTGCACTCCAGCATTAACCTGCATCTCTCCTGGGACGTGGCAAACTGCAGCCCTCCCCTGCCTACTCAAGAGATCCCCACTGGCCAAGGGCCCATTACTTACATCAGCTCCCAGTCTAGCTGGGCTTGTTCGATGTCATCCATCAGCTTCATGAGCTTCCTCTTAAACTGGTGTTCAAAGCGCACGTCATCCTCAATTACAAGTGTCTTCTCCAGCTCTCTGTTCACCACCTGAAAGGAGAGGGTTCAGGAGCGTCAATGGCTCCCATAAGCTGCTCCCTGCACCCTGAAATTGGTGGGATCATCCTGACCTGGTGCTGCCCTTCGAACAGGCAGGGAGGGGGCTGGAGAGCCATTCCCAGGTTCACAGCCCAGCTGGGATGGACTGCAAAAGCCAGGGAGAACAGATGGGAAATCACCCTGCAGCTGAGCACCTGCAACCTCAGACACCCCTTCATGGGATGTCGCACCCCTGAGCTACCATCCAACAGCACCACAGTAACCATCTCCTCAAGGAACGTGCAGCAGCCCTGGTTCAGAAAACCCCTTCTTTGGAAGAACATGTTCCTGGAGGCTGGGAAGGAGAACACCCCAGTGTATCCAGAGCCTGGCTCTGACTCCCCAAGAGACCATGCATGCAAAGGCACCCCTGCACCTACGTTCCACGTTACCTGACCATCGGCCCAGAAGCAAAGCCCAACTTCCCGTGACCTGTGCCACTCCCGCAGGCTCTGGGTGTTCGGATCAGCACCCTGCTGCACCCAGCACCTCTGAGGGCAGAGGGCTGTCTCCCCTCACCCGCACAGGACCCTGCACCAGGAGGCGCAGCCCTCGCTGGCAGATTTGGGCAACTGTACTCCGAGTACCCTGACCCGCTCCGTGTCTCACTTGAAGCAATCCCTCCTGCAACATCAGGCTGAGCACCTCCACCATCTCTGACCAGCACGACCAGGATCTTCTCAAGTGTCGCTCCCCAGGTGATCAGAGTTGGAAGCTACAGCTTTAACCACCCAAACAACACCTCTCAGCTCAGGTATGAAGACAGCTCTGATGTTGAGAACATTTCTGACACCCCCATTCCCTGCCCCTCCCTGTGCCACAATGGAGGGAAGAAGGGAGTGAAATCCTGACTAAAGTGAAGTCTACTGAGAAGGGAGGGGTGGGAGGAGGTGCTTTAAGATCTGGTCACACTTCTCATCACGTGACTCTGGTGTCACTGGTGCCACTGGTGCAGGTCAGTGTCATCAATTAGAGAGTTTTCTTCATTCTGTGTTGAGTCTGTTCTGCCCGCCACACTGATTGCAGAATGATCTCTCCCTGGCGTTACAGAATCATAGAATCACAGACTGGTCTGGGTTGGAAGGGACCCCAAGGATTACAGAGTTCCAAGCCCCTGACACAGGCAGGGCCACCAACCTCCAGGTCTGAATCTACACAAGGTTGTCCAGTGCCCCATCCATGCTGGCCTTGAACATCCCCAAGGATGGTGCACCCACCACCTCTCTGGGCAGCTTGTTCCAGCCCCTCACTACTCTTATCTCGACTCCTGAACCTCTCACTATCTTTTTTCTTCCCTGTCCAGCTGAGGAGGGAAGTGACAGAGCAGCTTTGGTGGGCATCTGGCCTCCAGCCAGGCCCAAACCACCACAGCATCCAAAAAACGACTGTGTACACCCCCTACAACCCAAGGGAAACAGCTCCAGCCCACACCCCCTGAAACCAGCGCTCTATTTGACACTCTGCCCCACATCTGGCCTCGCGCTGTCCTGCACCCACCCGCTCCTTACCTCCTTCCATATGTAGTAGTGACTGAGGAAGCAGCCGATCTCTCCCCTGGTTAGTGGCCTGGAGGAATACGGGTCCCGGTAACCCGGGAGCATGTCAATGCTCAGCGCTTTCAGCTGGCTCGTGTTCAGTGCCCTGAGGATGAGAGAGCAGCTGTCAACATTTAATAAAGAGAAGTACGTGCAAGTTGGACTTGGCTGGAACATGGGAAATAGGATGGACTGTCAGAGAGAAGCCACACCTTGAGGAATTCCTGTGCTTGTTTTGCTCAAAAAAGCCCAGAGAGAAGTTCATTGCTTGACTTACAGCTCTAAACCAAGCTGACAAAGTGTACCCTTAGCTCTGCCAAAGGCTTCTTGTGGACCCACCAACTGGTAGGCGCTTGGCTTAGATGGTTTCCCCAAGAGGTCCTGATGGGTCTCCAAGTGTGACACAGACCACTAGATGGCACATGGGCTCCTCTCTCCCGGAGGCCTTCCAGCAGCATCCTCACCAAAAACCTCTGCCTCGCTCTGTCATCATAAGAAGGGTCTCGACACACCTCAGAGTAAGCCTGGGAAGGGCTGTGTCAGGGTTAGCACTGTTGCACAGCAGCTTTTGACAGTCTTCCCAGGAAATAACTGCTCTCCAACGCGCCATCACAGCTGACTCCTTTTAACTGCAGCCATGGAAATCAGGATGATTTTGACCCAGTTTTCATCATAGTCTGAGCTAAGATGGTTCTCCTGGTTCTCTCACGAGACCGACTGATTGCAAAAGGAAAAAGAAACGGGAGCAAAAGGGCCCCAAGCAGACTATTGGGCAAAGAGAATCAGAGACTGGTCTGGGTTGGAAGGGACCCCAAGGATCACAGAGTTCCAACCCCGTGCCACAGGCAGGGACACCAACCTCCAGACCTGGATCTACATAAGGTTGTCACCGCTCCCCTTGGCCCACCTTTCCCCACCAGAAGGAAGCCAGGCACCCGAGGAGACGGCGTGAAGCAGTTAAGCACGACCCACACTTTGCAAACATCAGCAACCCCGGCCAAAACTCACTTTCCATCCACAGCCTCCACTACCTTGACTGCAATCTCCTGCTCATAGAGAGTCCGCAGCATCCGGTCCCGCCTGTCTTTCCGACGCTTCAGATTGATCATGAAGATCTGGGTAGAAGAGAAAGATGTCAGCCTCCTGGCTTGAGCATGAGGAAGAAGGAGGAGTCCTGATTCGCTCTGCTCCAGCAGCCCCACCAGAGGAGCAGATCTTATATAAAAAACCACTGGCTATGCTTTTATTCCAGGTTGCTTGGGATGTGTCAAAAACCCCAGGGTTAGTTTGGAACTGAAAGGTCAGAGCCTTGCTCTCTGCCATAAAACATCCACAAAAAGTAGTTAGTCACAGGGAGAAGGTGCTTTTCAAGGATGACTACAGGTGAGAGCAGAGCGGGTGCAGCAAGACCTGTAATTCCCCAGGATACAGGATGCTCTGATCACCATTAAATGTGGAATAACACGACTGGCTCCAGTCCCAGAGGGACACCGACCCTCATTTCTCCGCACCATTGGGAGACATTCTCCATTTAGGACAGAGGTATGAGGACACAACACCATGCAGGCCCGAGGACACAGCAAAGAGAGGATTTCTGGAATTATTTTGGGCTCTTTAAAAAAACCCCACTGCTGTCCCTGCTAGAGCAGAAACCTCACAGAGAAGGATGGGGAAGAGAGCTGTCTGGGCAGGGCTCAGTCCAAGCCCTGAGGAGATAGACCCTGGCAGAGGACTGGAGCTCCCGTTTGCAGGTAAGCCACGGAGGGTCAGGGATGTTTTTTTCAGTCCCAAGGCAGACAAGTGCAGCCTTGTAGCCTGCAGAGCAAAACCTCACCTCAGTGTGAAGCAGATCTAATTCCAGTTCAGTCCAAATGCAAGAATAATAAATTGGATAAATAAAGCGCAGCCACAAAGGACAACATGGGAAAAAACCACCCACCCCTTCCCCAGCTGTGTCCCAAACACAGATGCTCAAACACACACAGCCAAATTGGGCTCAGACTTAACGAGTCCCATGAGCAGCTGTAGCAGAACACTGAGAACACAAAGGCTCCCCTGATCTCTCCCCAGTCACGGTGCCACTGCTACCCTGGCCAGCTGCACAGGCGCTGGAGTCCTGGCTCCGTGAAAAACACGGACACAGGGTAACTAAAGCACGGCAGATCCCTCTCCAGCCTTCTCCCCTTGCTCCACATCGCCAGGCAGGGGTGGAAGAGGGATTCCTGGGGGTCTGGGGCAGCACCGGTGTCAGTAACTGATCTCTATAGTTCTTTTTTAAGGCCACAGCAGGTGAATGTGGTGACCAGAGAGGGGAGGGGAAAGCTGCCACAGGAAGGAGATGGCATGCGTGATTCTCATCGCTCCTGGACATGCCCGGCTTGGGCTAGAAACCAGCTGACAGCCTGGGTTCCCAGCTGCTCCAGGCTCACCGGGGTCTTCTCTCAGGCAAGAGAAATGCTCCCTTCTGTCACTGGAAAGCAGGAGGTTTCCCAAGAGACCAGTTCAGAACGGAAGGGCTGCCAAGCTGCTCTGCAGAGCTGGATGTAGAGGAAACGGCGCAAGAACTGAGGAATTAAATAACCCACTTTTCAGCCTCCCTTCTACCTTAAATCCTCCTGCCTGGATTAGAACATCCATACCACCCTGACAGGAAGCCCAAGGATTTCCCGGGCACTGCCCTTGCACACAAACCTGTGAGTCTCATCACAGGGCTCAGGGCAGGTACCATGTGCCCACAGACCTGACTGGCCTCATTCCCCTGCAGCAAGCACCAGATGGAGAGACCGTCCTCTCAGCCCCTTTCCCTTCTGCTTCCCCAAGTTCATCCCCAAATAAGGATGTCTGTTTTCTCCTTGCAAAAGGCTTAAGTCCAAAAAATAAGCGCTTGGGAAAGACCTAATTACATGAAAAGATAATACACTCCAATGGCAATGGCTGGAAGCTCAGCTACAGGGAGAACCCAAGTCCCCTAGGTGATGAGCAGGAAGGCAAGATTGTAATAGTGAAAGAGATTCCTTACTTCATCAAATCCCATCTTGTCAGGGTGTTTCAGAGGAACAGAGACGTACTGAGAGGGTTCGACAGGTGGGCGATCGACTGAAAGAGAGGAGAGACCCCAAGCATCACCTTCACCGCACCAATACTGTGCATCCGCATGTGTTTTCATCACCGGGCGCAAAGCTGGGGCGTGAAGTCAGTGTGGGAGTGGGTACAGCAGCAAGCATCCCCAGGGCAGAGCAGAAGCCAGGAGCCACGCAACGTGACAAAACCAGGGCTCTGCAGCATCCTTTCCACATTAAAGACCCATTTTTTTGCATTTAACCTGGGGAAGCTTGAGGGATTTTGGGAATGGGGCTGACCCAACCCTGAAGCGATTACATCCTGAGGTAGAAAAATAGGTGGAAAATGGGAAACTGCCTATCCAAACGGTAAGAGAGCAGTCAGACCAGGGTGCAGGCTCCCAGGGGGAAGGAGCGGAGGGGAGCCATGGTGGCAGGGCACAGTAACTTACTCATAGCCTCGATCAGCGTGTGCACAAAGTTCTCGGCTTCTTCTTGCAGCGTCTGGTGCGATTTCAGGGGCATGGGAAGGAAGCCATAGTGCTCCTGGTTGCAGATGAACATCTGTATTCCTGGGGACCACAGAAAAAACAAAACAGAAATTAGAATCGTTTCTTTTGCCAGTGGATTTCGCTGCTCTGTTGCTACGTAGCCACAATCAAACTTACACCAGGACTTCAGTCCCAAACATTCTGCTTCATAAACAGCCCATTTCAACCCATCACGGGGCTGGTTTCTGTTTGATTTGGCTGGCAGCGTGCGCCCTCTCCTATGAACCCGATGCCCGCTTGCTCCTATGAGCGGGTACTTCTAACTGCAATCGGTTTGCTCCCAGGAGAGGCAGGGAACCCCCCTCTCAGCCCAGAAAAAGGGTCTTTTTTCTGGCTATGGATGGCAACAATCCTGCCGCAGAGGGCGGAACTGGCCTTCAGCAAAGTTGTTTATGATCCCCAGTAGACTTGCTGGGTTTAACTGGGTACCACAGAGGAGGAACATCTTCCCTGGGAGGGTGGCAGAGCCCTGGGCCAGGCTGCCCAGAGAGGCTGGGGAGTCCCCATCTCTGGAGACATTCAGGCCCTGTGATCCTGGGCGCTGCAGGGTTGGTGACTGGCCTAGCAAGGGATTCACTCTGGCTTTGCAGTCGAGCATCCTCCAGCTTCTGTGTACTTTGGCTAGAAAATAAACCCAGTGATTAAACCTCCAGAGCCAACATGAAAGTCAGGGTCCCAAAGGTGCCCTGCAAGTTCTCCCCTCAGTGCTGCCTGCCCAGGGCTCGCATTTCAGCTCCTGCCACCCCTGTCATCTGTCCTTCTCACCTGATGCCCCTCATGCGCTCATAGCTGAGCTTTAAAAAGCCCTGTGCAGTCTGCTAAGGCAACACCATCTTTTTCAGTGCCACCAAGAGCTTCAAACCAGGAACCTCAGTAGATGGGGAGCTACAAACAGCTGGTGGCTGCTGTGCTGGTCTGTAGGCAGTGGGAAAGGGGCTTCTCAGCCCACTGCTTCTGCAGAAGCGACTCTGCCAACAAGAAGCAGCAGCTGTACTTCTTTACTGCCTTTTCCCTCTGCTTGGCTGTCCCCCAAGAACAGCCCTTCCTTCACTCTCCTACAGACAGCAGTCAATACCCAGCACACATTGCCCAGAGGACCCACAAATGACTCTGCCTCACCAGTTCACCTTGCTAAGCCAGCACACCAGGCACAAAGCTCTGAACAACGTGCCTTTCACTGGTGCTGCTGAGGTTTCATCAGCACCTTTGTCCTCAGAAGGCCCCAGACGTTCCCCTTTGCAGTGCAGGAGGGCAGAGAATACAGAGATGACCACGACAACCTCCCAGGAGCTCCTTCAGTTCCCACACCGTGACATGCAGGGCTGCAGCCAGCAAAATGGGACCAACCATCCTCACCACGAGTACAGTACCATGCATTTAAGAGACAGGGTCTTCCCCAAGACACCTGGAGCTCTCTGCAAACACCATTCCAGGCAAAGGAAGAGGACGCTGAGGTTGTGACTTGGTGACAGGACCAACTAACTGAAATCCCCCCACTGTGTGGAGGAACCGATCCCAGTCCCAGTGGAGCGGTACAGGTTTTCTCACCGCTGTGCCCCAGGGGTCTCAGTGCTTCACTGGTTCTCCCCAAGCACCAGTGACATGATGACAGGTACACAGAGGTTTTACTGCTCATACGCTAGCTCCAGCCTACTTGTGCTGGCAAGAGACGTCCTCCCAGCACAGCCCACAGGCTCCCCGTCATTCCCCTGAAATCCACCATGATTCTGCTTTCAAAAAGACCAAACTCACCCCCCAAAAATCCCCACCTCTCAGGCAACTCACACTGAGCTGCCCCAAAACAAAGCCTCATCAGCACCGTGGGGAAGCAACTCCCCATGGTTCTCCCTCACATCGCTCACTGGTGCCCTGCTGTGACACCAAGGGAGGTGCCATGCATTTTGGCTCCCCCATCCCAAGAACGGCTCCCCATGTCCTGTGAAACCAGCTGTGATACACAACTGCACCACCAGTCACTTGCTGCTGGTTATCCCTGAGAGCCAAATTCTAGCCTGGGAGCTCAAAGATCTACATGTCTACTTGAGAATCCCCCTCAGCAAAGGCTCTGGACATACCTGCTTGGCGACTGGAGAAGGCAAAGACCATGATATCATCAAAGCTCCAGGTGTAGTCCTGGTGGGGTGGGTAGAAGGTCAGCTTGGCAGAGGCCTCTTTCCTCAAGTCAATGAGGAACGTGGAATGAATCATCGGGACGGCGAAGCAGCCTGTCCTCTTCCACTCCCGAATCAGGGGGTAGTCCAGGGTGCGTTTGTAATAGCCCTGCAATCACAACGAGGGGGCTGCTTGTGACAGGAGATTGACGTTTCATAGATGCTCCTCAGCAAATGCCCTCACCCTCAGCTCCCACCTCCAGCAGAGACCAAGCAGCGCTCAGTTCTCAGATTATTTTAGTGTCTCCCATTGGGAAAGGGCTCACTCAAGTGTTTAGAAACAATCCCCATCCCAAAAGTTCAAGCTTGATCTTCCCTCTCCTTTTTTAGCAGCTATCAGAAATCCAGGCCTTCCCCTTGCAAAATTTGCTTGCAACAGAGCTTCAAACCTCTGGGTATTTTCTTCTGGCTCTTCAAAAGCCTTTTTTGCATGCAGACTCCCAGGTCTTATCCGAGAACCTGCTGAGCATCTGTGACATCCTCCACATTCAAGGCACAAAGGATGTTTAGCATCTCACAGAACAGGACCTGCAAATTATTTCTGACCATTACTTTAAAAATAAAATAATAATTCTCTTCACTGCAGCAAAGGCGACATCTCAGTCTCCATCATCTGCATGAGAATCCCTGCCTCCTCCATCCCAGGGCAGCAGGTTTGATGCTTGACTCCTGAGCTCTCCCCACAGAGCCCATCTCGGGGAGGCCCTTGAGTCAGCTTCTTTCTCCATAAGCATGAGCTCTGCCAGCCTTCCAAGCGTGATGGGTGCAACACCCACACCATGCAGCTCACAGCTGGTTCGGCAGGCACAGAGCCTAAAGCCATCAGATTTGGAAATAAACACACTGAATTCCTCCTGAAAAACTCCCAGCGCACCAATGAGACATCCAGACATGGCTAACAGCTGAAGGCAGAGCAGATTCTGATCTTTACAGAAACCATGAGTCACTAGAAGAAAAAGTTACTTTTACATTATATTTTCCATGAGCACCCCAGCAACAGCTGAGCAATGCACTGCAGAACCACTTCACCCTGGTTTCTGCAGCAGTGTAGTATGGTACAGTGATCCTCCCCTCCAGATAGCCAGTTCTCGTTGTGGGTTTGCATGGCTGGATTCTGGGGAAGAAGGGGGCTGCAGGGGTGGCTGCTGCAAGGAGCAGCCAGAAGCTCCATGCAGCCCCCACAGAGCAAACACCAGCCGGCTCAAGGCTGGAGTTGCTGCTGACCAAGGCCGAGCCCATCAGCGATGGTCACAGCACCTCTGGGAATCACAGTGAGGAGAGAAACCCAGCAGCAGCCGCTTTGTGCCCCCAGAGAAGGGAGTGAGAAGGTGTGAGGAGCTGTGCAGGCACCAAGGGCAGAGAAGGTGGGGAGGAAGCACCCCAGGTGCTGGAGAGAAAGATGCTCCAGCAGCCTGCGAAGAAACCCGTGGTGGAGCAGGTGTCCCCCTGCAGCCCATGGAAAAGGCCCAGACCCCACCTGCAGCCCGTGGAGAGGCCCCACGCTGGAGCAGGGGGAGACAGACAGGAGATGCTGTGACCTATGTTGGAGCAAGCCCCTGCCAGCACTTGTGGCCCATGGAGAGAGACAGAGACACAGAGATGAGTGAGAGACACCCATGCTGGAGCAGGTTTGCTGGGAGGGGCTTGTGACCCTGTGAGGGACCAGGCTGGAGCAGTCTGGGCCTGAGAGACTGAGACATTCTGTGATCTATGACTGCACCCATACCAGTGACCCATGCTGGGGCAGCTGGGAAGAGATGAAGCCCTGTGGGAAAGGACTCATGTTGGAGAAGTTCGTGGAGGACTGTCTGCCATGCGTGGGACCCCACAGTGCAGCATGGGGAGCGTGTGAGGAATGCCCCCTCTGGCTAAGGAGGAAAGCAACTTGTGAGGAACTGACCCAATCCCCCATTCCCCATACATATTTTCTCCCCTGCCCAGCTGAAAAAGGCAGTGACAGAGCAGCTCTGGCTCCTCCAGCCAGGATCCAACCACCACATCCTCACAGCATGGCCAGAAGGTATCTCAAACACAGCTGCTCTGATTTTCCTGAAAAAGGGAGTGACTGGGTAGAGACTGCTGAAGTTCATCCCTGCTGAAGTTAAGACGTTCAACCTTTAACAGACATCCAAGAATGCCCACGGGTAGAAGTTGCTAGAAACTAATCTCTCCTCCTCCAGTCACTCACTATGGGGGTTCAGGGCTTTTCACTGCTCATAAATCATGTGTAGTCAGGAAAGACTCCAATTATCAGCCCTGCTGCTGTGCTCTCCTAAGCTTAGCTTCACAGCAGGCTGCCTGGAGCTGGGTTTGGTGTGCTGCTGCTCAGTGCTGGACGCTGTGTTTCGGGGTGTGCTCCAGCTGTTACTCCCTCCCCAAGTCCCCAGGGAGAACAAGGCTGAGAGCATGAAGCTGTGGGACTGTGAGCATGGAAACAAGAAACTAAGAGAAAAGAACTAAAAAATTAAGTGGGAACGTTCCCGTTTGTTTGAGGAGCTTTTTGTGGTGGTGGTGTTATTTTCATGACATTCCACAAGATGCCTTTGTTGCTAAGTTGTTCCTTCTGGAGCACCTAGGGCTGGAGCACCTCCCCTACAAAGAGAGGCTGAGGGAGCTGGGCTTGTGCAGCCTGGAGAAGAGAAGGCTGTGGGGGGACCTCATTGCAGCCTTCCTGTCCCTGAAGGGAGCAGAGAAACAGGAGGGGAATCAGCTTGTTCAAAGGGCAGAGACTGGCAGGACAAGGGGGATGGAGTGAAGCTGAAGGAGGGAAGGGTTAGATGAGATATTAGGGGGAAGTTCTTTCCAGAGAGAGCGGTGAGGGGCTGGAAGGGGCTGCCCAGAGAGGGGGTGGGTGCACCATCCCTGGGGGTGTTCAAGGCCAGGTTGGATGGGGCCCTAGTCAACCTTGTGTAGATCCAGGCCTGGAGGTTAGTGGCCCTGCCTGTGGCAGGGGGTTGGAACTCTTGTGATCCTTGGGGTCCCTTCTAACCCAGACCACTCTGTGATTCTATGGTTCCTTCTCCTTTTTCAGGCTGATAGAAATTTACCACTGGAGAGGTGGGCCAGGGGGCCAGGGCTGTGGCTGGTGCACACTGGCACAGACCCACTTGAGGTTGTGGAGCAATGCTGATTTCACTAGTGGAAAACCCAGCTGTCTCAGGCCTAAACTGTAAAAATTGAAAAGGATAATGCCTCTGTTTTGATGTTTATAACTTCATTTTAGAGCAAGAACTGAAAGTAAATATACCCAACCCTGTTTTTCTTATCTACGTATTTACTTCCCAAGAATGTGGGGAGCTCAGGATCTTTTCCTGCTGTTTTTACTCAATTAGATGGTCCAAGCTGCCAAGCACCTTGGCATGAGATGGTGTGGAGGCCAAAAAAAGTAATTCAGATAGCAAATTCTGCTTAAAAAAAAAAAATCACCAAGAGCTTTAAAGAGAAAAACCCTCCTCAAGAAACCCCAGAGGCGACTGCAAGAGGATAGGAAAATATTTGGGGAATTATCATTCCCTTACTTGTTTGCCATGTCCTTATACTGCTCCCTTAGCACCTGCTAGGAATTGCTGGTATCAGATGGACCTTTGGTCTGACCCAGTACAGCTTTGCCCTTGCCTGTGACACCTCCTCACATTAGCTGGGAAGGAAGAATGATGTTTTACACCAGGTCAAGAGAAGAAAAGGGGAATGGAGTTTTCTCTTTGATTCTCTCTAGCAATAATAACAACAGTTAATTAGCTCTCTGCAATAAAACGAGGGGTGGGGAAGGGCATCTCTGAAATATTCCTGCTCAGATGGCCCTGGGAAGCTTGAAGATGAGCCCATAGGTCAGGCTTAAACACATTTGCCTAGGCAGGGCAAGCTGCTTTGTACAAAGGAAATTGTGCAACTTTCCAGAAGAAATGTGGGCAAAAAGGGAAACATTTCAAGAAAAAAACACTTGCTGTTCCAGAAGATAAGCAGCTTAGGGTGCTGCCTTCTCAAAGGATGACTGAACACATGCCAGCAGCAGACTGGAGAACAGATCAAAGAGCTGATCTTGTTATTGAGTCTCACCTGGGAGGAAAAAAAAGCAGTAACTATAGTCCCTACTTCAGCTGGAATGTCTTAGAAAACCCATCTAGGGCTTGAGAAATGTTCCAGTCAAGAACATTTCAAAGGAAAAGAGGGGAAAAGAAGCAAAAAAATACTGTGACAGTAGATGTGACCTTCTAGACATTTGATTCTCATACTCCAAATCCTTTTTGGGACACAGTGCTTGTACTGGGTTAGGCTGGGACCCAGACTGTACAGTGCTGGGTTTCACACTGGCCACCAAGTCAGTGTTGGTAACACCTCGATGTTTTAGGTGCTGCTGTGCTGCACAGCACCAGGGGCTCCTCTGTTTCTCCCCCTGCGAGTAGGCTGGGGATGGGAAAGACTCTGCGAGGGGATGGAGGGATAGTCCATACTCTGGAAGATCATGCTCAGCAGTGAAGTCTTCCCAGACTAGCCAGTACTTGGGGGATGGCTGGGCTGTCTTCTGGTGGTGACTGTTTCTGCATCACTTGTTTGTTGGGATTTTTACCTTCACTTATTAAACTGTCTTTATCTCAACCCACAAGGGCTGATTTTGGGTTTTTGTTGGTTTTTTATTCCTCTGCTTTTACCCTTTGAACTCTCCCCCCCACCCCATTGAGCAAGTGACTTGGAGGGGTCAATACACCACAGTGACATGGATCAGCTTCTAAAACGACAGCTCAGCCTCGCTCTGGCTCTCTAAATAACACTATTTCTACTATACAACCTTCCTCTATCTGGTACTTTCTGTGGTATATGAGACTTGAGAAGGTAACACAAGAGCCTGATGTCTAGGCTTTGCACTTCTGTCCCTTACAGCAGTACCCTCAGTTCTTCAATAGTGTGGTAGACCACGGTACAGGTTGCCCAGAGAGGTGGTGGAAGCCCCATCCCTGGAGACATTCAAGGTCAGGCTTGATGGGGCTGTGAGCGACCTGATCTAGTGAAGATGTCCCTGCTCACTGCAGGGGTGGGACTAGGTGGCCTCTGAAGGTCCCTGCCCACTTAGCACAGTCTGGGATTCTACCCTTCACATACACACTTCCGCACACAGTAAACGGAGCTGCCCCACTAAATAAATCTTGTTTATGATTTATGAAAGAAAGGAGAGAGGAAACTAACCTACACACAACAGAGCCATAGAAAGAAAAGCAAACTCCTCTCAGGCTAGTGTAACCACCCAGGAAAGCTAGTCTCAAACCATGCACCAAGAGCTTTAAGGCTGTTACACAAGCACATGGAACCACCTCGATACTTTTGACGCAGTTGGTGGGACTGTACCACTTCCCAGGACGTGTGGCTAAGGAAGCTCTGCTTCTTCCAGATTCAGCTCCATTAGAGTGAGGAACCTCAGTCACATGCCTGAGGAACCTCAGTTACATGCCTGCACACCCTTTGCAGAACCCCTATGGCTTTGCTGACACCTACAGCTCAGTTAACAAAGCCTGGAAAATATTCCCAGACTGCAATGCCCTCTCTACCCTTATTCCCAGATTCCCCTTCGATGTAGAGATCCCCACCCAAGATCTGGGATGCCACCAGCGAGAGAGGCACAAGCCGAGATGACTGCACGACACCACGATCCCTGCTACACGTTAGCATCACCTCTGCAAGCCTCAGAGCTACCACAGCTTCTTTTCAGTGAGCAGGACACTACAGAAGCAGAGGGGAAAGCCCATGGAACAGAAACAATGCCCATCCTTTCTGCTTCATGGAAACAAGGCAGGAGGCCTTTGAAAACAGAGCTTGTGCAGTCACCCAGCACCCTTCACTACGCCACTTGCCTGGGGGGTGATGCCACACCAGAAGTTAGAGTAGAGAGAGCGAGACTCGAGCATCGGTGCCACCAACGTCTTGTTTTCTGCTATCATCAGGTCCAGGGTCTGTGGGTTGGTCAGTAAGTTATCTGCATCAACAAACTAGAGAAGGAAGAGAGGAAGAGACAAAGAAATCTGTTACCTGGTGAAACAATACACTGTCCCTGACACGTCCTCAGGAGCAAGACAGCCAGGGGCATGAGGCTGGCAAGAGTAACCCAACCAAAAAGCACCAAGTGGGTGGGTTTAATACTGTGGGGTAAGCACAGGGGTGGCTACACTACAACAAAGCTCCAGGACAGGGAAGATGCAGAGCTCCCTCTGACTGCACACACTGTTACTCCAGCGCAGGTTGTAAGGGAAAGGCAACACTGGTGAAAATCCAGGGCAGGCTGAGTCTGTGAAGGGGATGGAGAACAGCTCTGAGAGCTGGCCTCACACCCGCGCCTTGCTCCGAGTCCAGGAACCCCCCTATTAACTGCTCCTGCAGTGGCCAGCAGCACCCATCTTTCCATACCAGTCCTGCAGAACAATTTCCCCTAACGTTGCATCAGGAGCAGTGGAGTTTCTATCTGGGAGACCCTTTCAGGTACCTACCCACCACCTGTGGAGCCTGTGGAGAAAGCCTTGGGCTTACCCAGGGACCTACCTCCCTACCTGCACAGTCTCTCGTCCATCACGCCAGGAAACGACACACAGCATCTCACAGCAGAGAGCTTTTATGTTCCCTTGGAGAGGAACCATTTTGACAGCCCCAAGCATCAAAGCAACTACCCAAACAGCTTTTGCCTGAGGACAGCAGAGAAATCAAACCTCGTATTTACCAGGATGTAGTCTGACCACTTCTCCCGTGCAGCTCGCAGGGCAGCCTGTCGGAGTTTCATCACGTGAGTGAATCGGGAGCTTGGCCAGTGTTTTGGCCCAATTTCTTCTGGATAAGACCTAGAAAGGAAAAAATAAAAGTGACTGCAACCCACGTCTGGGGCCTGTTACAGTGGTAAAAATAATAATAATAATAAAAAATAAAGACCAACAAACAACCCTGAAAAAAGAGTTCCCTTGCTGCCAGCTTTCCAAAAGGAAAACAGTGTTAGAGTCACCTCAGGCAACCCAGGAGAGGTTTTGAGGGAGAGTGATGCCAAGTTTCGTGCTTGGCATGTGTACACAGGGCACCAGGGAACAAACAGCGCGGCAGCATTTCCTGCCGACCCACTGCCCACGAGCAAAACAGCCCCGACAAACCCAGGAGCTTCTTCTGCAGCAGGCAGGGCCTTGCCTGATGGAAGCACAGGTTACCCCACCGAAATGAATCAAAGCTCATTGACCTCATCTGACCTTCTGGCAGAACATCATCTGTCCTCTGCTAGGCTTCAAGGCTATAAATACAGGTTCCTTAAGGCCAGCAGAATCAACAGCGCTGAGGATGGGAAGATGAAGGCAGTTTGGATCCCCTCGGGGTCTGGGCATTATTAGTAACTGTTAACACATCCAGATAACAGCTCTTAAATCTACTGACACCCAACATCCAAACCCCAGGAGCCCGATGATGGGAGTAAAGCTCCCATGTGTGTTTCAGGGTTCGGTCCCAAGGCAAACGCTTCTGACGAAGACAGAAGGAAATTCCGGGACAGATCCCTGTGGGGGATGGAAATTCAGGGCTTTGACACAGCACCAGTGGTAGAGCTGAGGACTTCAAAACCTCCTTAAAGAACTTAAGCAAGCCAAATTCAGTGGGATTAAGAGAGCTCCACTCCTGATGAAAGGATTAAGGAAGTCGGTAAAACAAGTGTTGCCAGAGGGTCTGTACCACAAACGCCCCCTCACTTCACTGGGGGCCCTGAAAGTAAAAGCAAGCCTGGAGAAAGGGGAAACTGATGTTGTATTCCCTGAGGGAAGAAACAGAAAACAGAACAAAGCCAGGAACAGCTCACCTTAAAAACAGATCAACAGGTAAAGCCATAAAAGCCCAACAGGCCTAACGTCCTATTTCAGAGCAGTGAGCCTGCAAGTCATGTGAAGGTGTAACACACCCACTCACACCAAGGTCTCTGGCTCAGAGCTTCCTAAGATCTGACAACTCGGACAGAACTTCCACAGACACTACAGGGACAGGCTAGGGCTTCCTTGCGAGCAAAGAATAACAGGTTTTATTCCCTGTAGCTTTTGATACAGTTTGTTTTCCATGCACTGTTTTCTTTAGCAGCTGCTAAAGAACTGAAGGGGGGTGGTTAGTAGGTCAAGAGAGGTCCTTCTCCCCATCTGCTCTGCCCTGGGGAGACTGCACCTGGAATACTGGGGCCAGTCCTGGGCCCCTCAGCTCAAGAAGGACACATAACTCCTTGAAAGAGCCCAGCGCAGGGCCACCAAAGTGATGAAGGGAGTGGAACACCTTCCTTATGAGGAGAGACTGAGGGAGCTGGGACTCTTTAGCCTGGAGGAGACTGAGGGATGACCTCATTAATGTTTATAAATATGTGAAGGGCGAGAGTCAGGAGACCAGAGCCAGGCTATTCTCAGGGATGGCAGCAACAGGACAAGGAGCAGTGGGTGCAAGCTGGAGCAGAGGAAGTTCCATGGGAATGTCAGGAGCCCTGTGAGGAGTCCTGACAGGCTGCCCAGAGAGGTTGTGGAGTCTCCTTCTCTGGAGACATTCAAATGTGCCTGGATGTGTTCCTGTGTGATTTAGTCTGGGTGATCCTCCTCTGTCAGAGGGTTGGACTAGATGGTCTTTTGAGATCCCTTCCAACTCCTAACATTCTGTGATTATGTGAACAGAAACAACTTTCTTCTTCAAAGTTCTGCATGAGTTTTTTCATTGAAGTCAGAGAGCTTTTTATGGAAAACACACCCCTTCTACCCCTTCAGAAAATGAGTATTTTAATGCTGATTAATTTTGCACATCTCCTGGATTGCAAACAGAAAGCCTAGAAAGTTTGACATCTACTCAAACAGCCTGAGTCAACCCCCCACTGCAGTACTCACTGGGGGTCTTCCATCGGCCTCCACTCCACATCGTGGTAGAGGTTCTGCACGTTCTTCAGCCACTCTCTAAGGATTGCTGTGGTGTTATCGATGTTGTGGTCAGTAGCTGCCCTGGGAAAACAAGGCAGAAAGAGCCCCATTAACACAAGCTTTAGGTCCCTTGCCTTTTCCCTGCTGGTACACAAGGCAGGGGCAGGACCAGGTGCATCCAGCTCCTGACAGAGCAGCTCCACAGATGTGCAAGTCCTCACTAAGGCATGCAGCAGAACCCCACTTCCCCCCAGCGCACCCCTGAAACGCAGGCCAGCTTGCCCACCACTGGTCTCCTGCCTCACAGACTTCACAGCGGCTTCGTCACCAAGTGGGCACGGGACTGAGCTCTGTTCTCACCACCTGGGTGCTGGATTCCCCTTGCTGACCCTCACAAGCTGCAGAGGGCAGGCCAGGCCACCTCAAAGACGAAAGCGCCTAAGGTAAGCCAGCCACAAAGGTCCCATCTCTGGAAGCACCAGGATCTTGTCCTGCTTGCTACACTGTTTAAGGTGCCCAGCCCAGCTGTGAGCACGTGTGCCCCACTGCATCACCCAGGAATCATGTGTGCCAGGATGGGAGGGCTCTGCTAACAGACCGAGAGGATTCCCTGCTAATGCTCTGGCAGCAGAGGGAAGGAACCCTCATGCGCTGCTCTACAGCACAGGTAACCATAGCCAAGCCCATGGAAGTCACTTGCTTCCAGCCTGAGACTTGCCAAGCTGAGCGCAGAGGAAGGCGGGGATGCTCGGTGCACACTAGGATCAGACCCCCTCCCCACTATAGCCAGCAAGCTGCACAAACTGGAAGAGGATGTGCAGATCCACGTCTCTGGCAGTAATCACAGGGAAACGCTCCCCAACGAGCCACCAGCTCATCACTGCCATAGCTCCTCAAGCCTTCAGGTTACAGGGCCAGCGAGCCAGGTCACATCCCAGCTGTTCCTTTCCAGCACGTGTTTCCCTGGGACCAGGGCTATTCACATCCAACATCAGGTCATTGATGTGGTCATGGCAGATCCCCCAGCAAATTCCCCTAAGTGAAAGGGCTGCTCCATTTCCTGGGCAGCAGGAAGGAAAGCACAGCCCCATGGTCAGACACAGCCCCATGGTCAGACACAGCCCCATGGTCAGACACAGCCCCATGGTCAGACACAGCCTGCACAGCTCAGCTCACAAAGCTCCGCAGAGAATTTACAATCCATTTATAGTCCTCTGTCAGTATAAATATTCCCTAAAGGTCCCATGGAAAGACAAAAAGCATGGTGTGAAGCCCGTCCCCAAGCAGAGGAGGGTGCTGGAAGGCCCCACTCAGCCCCAGCAACTGCTCTAAAGCACCTAGTTTTCCTCCAAATCTAAAGGCACCTCCCACAGCATCTTCCACTCTACCTAAAGCCACAGACACCTGCAGTTAGGGGAAAGCACACAGAAAGGAGGAAGGGGCCACATTCCTAAACCCTAGGGCTGCTCCAAGTTATTTCAGGAAAACACCTCCATCCCAAGCCAGTGTATGATTCTCCAGCTGAGAATCAGGGCACAAACCCTTTCTAGTTCATGCAACCAGAAGGTACTGGACAATCACAGAACTGTAGGGGTTGGAAGGGAGCTCCAGAGCTCATTGGGTCCAACCCCCCTGCCAAAGCAGGGTCCCTAGGACAGGTCATACAGGGAGGTGTCCAGACGGGTCTGGAATATCTCCAGAGAAGGAGACTTCACACCCCCTGGGCAGCCTGTCCCAGGGCTCCCTCACCCTCACCAGGAATAAGTTTTTCCCATATTGGTGTGGGATTCCCTGTGCTCCAACTTGAGGCCATCGCCCCTTGTCCTGTCCCCACAGACACTGAGAAGAGGCTGGCCATTTCCCCCTGTGTCCCACCCTTCAGATATCGATAAACACTGATCAGATTCCCTCTCAGGCTTCTTTTCACCAGGCTGAACAGTCCCAGGTCACTCAGCCTTTCCTTGTGGGGAAGATGCTCCAGGCCATATTATCCCCATGGTGTTCAGCCTGTTTTAAATCAAAAAAGAATCAAGAAATCAGATTTTAAGGTTATTTATAAACCACTTAAGGACAGGAAGCTTATCTGTTGAACAGATATTCCTGCCTACTAAGCCAATAAATAACAGAAGTTCTGCAAGCGAAGAGAGGTTGGTTTCTCTGCTGGGTTTAGTCACGCCTTGACCAGGACCCTGGGTCAGACTGCACTGTAGATGTAGCTTGCAAGGATGTTTAACTGGACTAAAAGAGCTCTGGTACTGACTTGGTAGAACAGGCTAAGTCAAGCTTGCTCCATGTGTTTTATACACTGCAGCTCATCTGCCCAAGTCCCTTTTTTTAAGCACACTTAGCTGGGGTCTCCCACAGTCACCGCACATTTCACTAGTCATCTATCTGCTTTCCTCCCACACTCCAGCTGCAGAATCACAGAACAGCTCCAAAATTCCTGAAATACCAAAGAACAGTGAAAATGGATTTTGTTTTGTTTGTTTGATTATGGTCATCACTGGAGCTGCAGTGGCACCAAGAAGCTCCTGCTATACTGCAGGACCATGCAGCGACTAGGCATTACACAAACCAAAGGTGGCCATCCTGAAGAACAGAATTCATCTTATAGTGGTACTTAGCGAGGTCCAGGCTTGCCTTAAAGATGCTGCAAAGCCTTAAAGGAAGCACAGAGCCACCACAGAGTTCGGTGTCTGTGCCCTCTTCCCTCAGCAAGCCCCATCCCTGTCCTCCTAGCCTTGTGTAAGATCAGTGGGGAGATGTGGGGGGGTTCCTACTGTCTGGGAAGGGAAAAGGGAAGCTTCAGCCGTGGTGTCCTTGACAAAACAAGTAAAAATCTACAGTCATTCAACCTCAGAGCAAGTTACTAACATGGGTGAGCGCTGGCTCCTCAATCACCCAGAGCTGCTTCATGAAGCCCAAAGCTCTGACTAGCAGAAGAAACCTTCAAGTTGCAGGAGAGCGGTTGACAGGAGTCCCTATAGCTCTGCCCTCAATAGCTAGCTGTCCCTTCTTTGTGTCCCCAGCGAGACAAGGGAGCTGAAGGATGGTCTTTCTGTCACATCCTTACCTCCAGCTCCTGTAAGGTCAAGCCACCCAAGTTTTACTGCGTGGACACACCACCATCCTGAGAAAAGGGTTCAGCACACCAAGACTGTGACTGCCTGATCCTGCCCTGTGCCAACGGCGCCCAGGGGAAGAGTTTCCCATGGTCAATCAGATCCCCCACACATGGAGCTCTCCATCCTGCTCCTGGTAGGACAGCAGGCCCTTGACAGAATTCACTTCAGAAGACCCCAACAGCTACCAACCTCCAGACAGAAGGGAGCCTGGAGGAACCTCCAGATCTCCCAAGGAAAGTGCTAGAAGAAAAATGGTATTTTACTGCCAAGCCTGTAATGGTGGGGCTATGTAGAAGGTAAACTCACATCCCAGTAGAGCTCTACGAAGACATTGATGAGACAAAGCTCTGGCAGAAGTCGAGGGCTGAAGTCTCCAGGACTATCCACCCAACAGCATTTCTAAGCCCAGAAGTTCTCAACAGCAATGAAGTCTGTCACACCCTAGATGAACCATGCCCTATGACGAGCAGTTTGGCAAACTGCTGTTTTTCCAGCTTTGAGCCTCAAAAAAACCCAAAACAACTGAGAAAAACCCAACCAGTGCCAGCCATTTCCAAAAGCAAGGATCACCATTAGTTTCAGAACCACCACTCACATTTAAGATCAAACAAAACAAGCCCCTACACCCATTATAACCTCTGAACCAGGCCACCCAGCCCCCCCCCAAAAAGAGCAGCTATGGTGTCTGCTGTATGGAAAAACAGGGACATGGTGGTTTTTATATCATTTTTAATGACAGCCCCTGCACAAGAAAAACAGGCAAATAAAAATATGACCAGGACTTCCCACTGGCAAAGGGAACACCTCAAGTCCTAAAAGGCACGTCAAGATACTCCTCGTGACCAGCACTTCTTCTATAACAGTTAGTGGGAAGAAGTCAAGTAGGCCGTTAAAATGGTGCTCTGACTCTGATGGATGGACCAGCTAGCTGGACCCTGTTCATTTTTCATCTGTTTTCAAGATGCTATGGCTATCTCTGCTATGGATCTCACCACCACCACCAGTGGTCTGTTGGCCATGGTGCACATCTGGGAGATGTACAACCTAAAGCCTGTGTGACACAACCAGGAAGGACTGGTGGGGTGACAAGGAAGAACAATAAAATTAAAGTTCCCTTAAAGTTTCAGGACAGGAAGTTTAACTAGAACAGAGGCCCAGGTGGCCACCCCTCCTCCAGTAACACAGCAGCTTGGCCCACTCAGATTTAAACCCACTCCAAATAAACAGAAAGTTAAGTGTGAGTGAGAACGTTAAGCCTGAGTGAGAACGTCCGTACTGGGGCTCGTGCTGGCGTAACTACAACCACCCCAGTACATACTTTGGCTTGAACCAGTCAGCTTGCCAAGGACACAAGCCCTCATTGTCCATGCTCACCACATACCCTTTCCCAAAAACATTCAACCACCATGAACAGTGGAAAAGTAAGCCCAACGTTAAGCAACTACTGTTTTACATAACTTGTGAGCAGCAGCATAAAACTGCTCCTTTTACAGACTGCTCCTACTTTTAGCCTGACAATGACTTCTCACACCACCTTCACAAAAGGGGGTTAATTTAGACTTTGATGGCTTTTACTCCCCACAAAAAAAAAAAGGGGGAGGGGGGATAAATAAGTAAATACATCATCACCTTATTTTTACTTCTTCACATCCCAGCCTGCTCTCCCACAAGCTATTTCCAGTTTATTTACCTCAGGCGCTGGGTCAGTTGAGAAAATTTTCACCTTCAGCATCTGTATAGGAAAAGTACTCCAAGACAAAACCAAGACTGTGTGCCTCTGGCTAGCCAGGGAGCGGGTCATGCTGTAACACAAGCTGTGGGACACTCTGTGGCCAGGGGCTTGCAGTGATTTTCCTACTGAGTTTAATATTTACCAACTCTTCCCATTGGCAAACACAGAGGGAGGAAGGGCTTCCAACAGCGCTGAGCACTTCAGGTTCAAGAAGTGTACGCTGCAAAGAGGAATTGGGAACAGGAGGCAGCGAGCTCCCAAAGCCTAAAGCTCTGAGGAGGATCCTTTCCCCTACTGCCAGCATTTTGAAGACCACAGGGCTTCAGGAGGGTGTTGGGTTCTCCCTTTACATCTATAAGAGCCAAACTCAGGACACCCAGGCTTGAGTTAGCCCTCCCTATCACTCTGCCAGGTACACCTCACAGGCAACAACAGTCCAGATGATGAAAATGTTTGGGGTTGCATTGAGAGTGGCTCCCAAGGAGATGATGTCCATGGCTTCCTGGGGCTCCTGCTGCTCCTGCAGGCTGCAGGACAGAGTTGGGCAGATAACCAAATCCCAGGAAAACTCAGGGATATCCATTTTAGCTGTCTTGCCTTCTCTCCACTTGCACCACATGGTTTGCTATGGGATCTAGTCCAATACTGAGTTCCACTGAAACAAGAGCCATGAGTTGGCCACACGCCCTGAACCTGCAGGGTCTCATCCAACGCAAAGCCCAAAGCCCACAGAAAGCCTGTTAGTAGATCGCTCTTAACAACTGCAGCATAGAAAGTGATGACAAAAGCACCAGCAGCTCACCTTGGCCACCATCCACAGCAGAGAGCTGCAAGAAAGTGTTCAGAGAGATAGTACATCTCAAAACAGCAACAGTGGGAGCGTATTTCTGTATGCTGTGTTCCAAAACTCAGGCTGGACCATCTCCCCCTCCTCTGGTCTTGCTCTCACACGTGCAAGGGCATGAAGTCTCAGAGACAGAAGGGTGCTGTCACCAAACAGCTCTGAGTCAGCAGAGCTGTATCCTCCATGCTCTGTATAAAGGGTCAAGCCAGAGCTGGCCTCTCTAGATGCTTCCAGGGGTTACTGGAAAGCTCAGCCCCCAGAACAGGACTTGTTACGTTCATGGCAATCTTCTGCCCCAAGTGAGTGGCCGCAGAGACAAGCGGCGCTAACCAACACCAGCAAGTCACCATGACCTGTCAGTCCCACGTTTTCCACCACAGCACTCACAGCAGGTGATGAGCAGCATGCAGGATGAGAATTTTAACATCTCAAACAAACGAAAGCAGAAGTAGGGAAGGCAGTGAGGTGCTTCTGGCTTTGTAAGGCCTCCAAATTGCCTAGTTCCTGCAGCAAAAGCCCACTTTGGCTTTCAGTCACCGTGGGCAGCTCAAAGAACTCCCGAGGGAGAGCAGAGACCGTCCTACTGGCTGCCCTGAGTGATGACTATGCTTATTCTGGGTGTGAATTCAGCCCTGCCAAAAATAACTGGGGGGAAAAAAAAAAAATCCAGGGAAAGAGTCCTAATATGAGTCAAATACAAATTCGCGCTTAGATTTCCCAAAACAAGCAGTAAATCAAGTAACAGGCGAGTCATTTCTCCCTGCCTCCTTGTTTAAATGCTGCCAGACGTTGAAAACCAACACAAAAAACACAAACCCCACGGAACTGGGAGTTTCCACTGCGAGCCAGTGATGAATTACCTTGACCAGGACACGGTGCAGCTGGGAGAGACTGGGAGAGGAGCTACGGACCCTGAAGGAGGGAGGGGGAAGTTTCAAAACAAATCAGAGAGAAGCAAAACACTTCTGAACCCAGTGAGAGGGAGGCTCCCAAGGAAGCTGAGAACTACCAGAAAGCAGCTGTACCATTACAATGGCCTGAGACAAAGCTTTTGTAGCTGCGGCTCCATCGCCATTCCCCCAAGGACCACAGCACGCTGTGCACCCCAAAGCAGCTGGCTGTCACTGCCTCCAGCATGGCTGGACAATTAAAAGATGTTCCATACCTAGCTGGGCTGTATAGCCCCATTTTCCAAACACCGGTGTCACATTTCAGCTGTGAAAACGTCCTTCTGGACCACAGAGGAGCAAGTGGAGCTGTTAACTACCAACTACTTTGGGGTCTCCTGCTCAGGATCTTCTCCAAAATGCTCCCTTTTTTTGCATGCACTCCCCCACCAAGAAGCAGGTACGGCTCTTGTTCACGCAGCACCGAGGAGATTCAGTCAATACAGAGTTTTTCTAAACCACAAGAAATACTCTGTGGGTTTGCAGGCATCTATGCTGCTCCCTGGACTACCAGCCCTACTTTGCATCTATTAATCCAAGACCCGATACCCCAGATCTCGGAGGTTCAGATCAGAGGATGGATGACTCAAGAGGAGAGACCGCTGAGCTGGCTCACAACGATGCAGTTCAGAGGCTGAGAAATCCTCCTTGCCACCACTTATTTTAGCACAATTATGTTCAGGCGCTTCATTAATAAGGCCTCAACATCCAGGCCCAAGTTCAAACAGCTGTTTAAGCATTTAAACAAGTTGCTAAAGTCTTTAACATATGCATGAGACTTTTTGGCTTCCTGGGGACTTGGCATTTGTTCTAGGGTTTCCCTTCGTTAAGGATGCTTCTGGAAATACCTTCTTTTGTTTTTTAATTATTTTAACGTGGGTTTAAGACATCAGCTCGCAGCAGAGAGGCTGTTGGAGCCCAGGTCACTGGCAGGGAGCTGCGTGGAGCCAGTAACAGGAGCAGGGACCCTCTGCAGGCTGGGCAGCCGTACAAGAACGGGACCTCACAGCACAGGAATGCAGCAAATACATTTGAGTCTCACCTCAAACTCATTCCGCGTGCCCTTCAGCAGCTTGCACATAATGGATTTTGCTGGCAGCAGCAGCGGTTCTAAAGCCTCAAATGATCTTCCAAGCCCAAGCAAGAGAATGATTCACAGATGTATGGATGTGTGTGTACATACATCCATACGCACCAGGATCTCTGCTCTTGCCATGCTACCTTGAGAAGTCTCTCGCTCTCTTGCCTCTTGCTCCCCAAGATCCTTGTGCTGTCTCTGATAGCACAGTACCATGACAGGTACGTGCTTAAGCCCAATGAGCTTAGACACAAGAGGGGAATCAAGATCTCCCCAAAAAAATCAGGCTGTTTGTGGCTGCCTGGTGCCAACAATCAAAAAAATCCAAGGTTGACAGCTTCTCTGACATCCACCTAAGGGCAAAGGAGATTCCTGCCACTTCAATCCAGAGTTCTCCTCACCATCTCATTTGAGTTCTCCCTGTGTTCGCCTCACTGCAGAGAAAGCTCTAAAAGAAAGGAAAAAGAATTACATCTGCATCTGGCCCTGTGAATATTTCCAAGCAGACTTGGCTTCACGGAACAACTCCCCCAAGGAAAGCCCAGGAAATGGCATATGCACAGAACCAGGGCCGTGACTGACCTGGGAAATCAAGTTGCTCAAACAAGGAATTACTTGCAATGGTTCTGTAATCTCTGAAGGGATGGATAGCTTGTTCCCACCGACACTGAGACACCCCTAATGCAGCTGTTCAGGATTAACGCAAGCGTGTAAGCTACTAGGAAGGAACACTGGGATTTAGAAATATTCTTGGCTCTGGTAACCAAAAATGGATAGGTTTTAAAGGGCAGAATCTGCTCAAATGTAGGTGCTTTGTACCACTGATGTTTCAACAGGCACATTGAGTACAGGCCCATCCCACATTACCAAGGGTCCTCCAAAATAGTAACATCTGAAAGGCTCTCAGTCTCTGTACAGAGCCTGCAGAAGGATGAGTGCAAGGCTCCCACAGACTACCTTGCCTCCAGAAAGACAACCCAGACCACGGACTACTAGACACAGAAAAGCAGACTGGTGGTGGTTTGGCCCTGGCTGGAGGCAAGGTGCCCACCAAAGCCGCTCTGTCACTCCCCTCCTCAGCTGGACAGGGGAGAAAATAGATATTGAGAGGCTCAGGAGTGGATATAAGGCCAGGGAGAGATCATTCCACAATCAGCATCAGAACAGACACCCGCTCCATCACCAGTTGTTTCTCCAGGGGCATCTTTCTCTCTGGCACCTGGGGCACCTCCTCCCCACCTTCCCTGCCCTTGGTGCCTGCACAGCTCCTCACACCTTCTCACTCCCTTCTCTGGGGACACAAAGTAGCTGCTGTCAGGTTTTTCTCCTCACTCTGATTGCCAGAGGTGCTGTGACCATCGCTGATGGGCTCAGTCTTGCCCAGCAGCAACTCCAGCCTTGAGCCAGCTGGTGTTTGCTCTGTGGGGGCTGCAGAGAGCTTCTGGCTGCTCCTTGCAGCAGCCACCCCTGGACCCCTGCTTCTCCACCAGAATCCAGCCACACACAACTACAAGACCTAACTCATTCCACTGGGTGCCTTAGTTTTTTTAATTTACTCTTTTTTCAGTCTCCCCTTCTCCCCCCAAACTTATAACTATGCCCTGTGAATGAGCACACAGTGCAGCGCTGGTACGGATCGACAGGCTGCTTTTCCTTTGGAGCAGGTCAAAAATAACAGACTACTTATCTTGGGATGAGGCCAATCTGAAGGGTACAGGATTAGCTGAACATAACCAAGTTATGTGCTGAGCCAGGTGCACTCTGTCATGGAATCACAGACTGTTCTGGGTTGGAAGGGACCCTAAGGAGCACAGAGTTCCAACCCCCTGACACAGGCAGGACCACCAACCTCCAGGCCTGGATCTACACAAGGTTGCCCAGGGCCCCATCTTCCAAAGTGTTTAAGAATACACCTTTCCAGACAAGACATTTTCAGGAACTCTTGACTTTAAAACGTGAAATACAGTTTCCTTTACATTACAAATGGATTTTCATTCTAATTGTATCCTATGAGATTCAATCGAAGTCATTTTAACACACGTGGAAACAATCCAAATGCCGTACAATTAAATGGCTACAAATAAAAGTGATTTTTTGGGTCAACTGTCCAGTGTGGGCTGACAGAAAGACTGTAAGGAAACAGGCAAGGAAAGCAGAGTATTTAAATCATGTCACTTATTAGGAGGAGTACAAGCAGAAATAAGAACCACACCAAGCTAATTCTGGAGCAAAGGAACATTCAGGTTTCTTTACCAGTTGAGAATGTGCTCTGAGATGTGGAAACCAGCAGGATGTTTTGTGGGACGCTACAGTTTTACACAATAGCTGACACTGTCATGTGAAGCCTTAGCGGATATGCAGCAAGACGTTCTTCCCAAAGGTTTTCCAGCAGCTTTTCTTTGAGGCTATAGGAAATACAAATCAAGGACACAATGACTTGCATCTGAAACCAGAGTTGGTTAGAGGAAGAACTCAGTGAGTGCTAGTTAATGGCGTTTGCTGAGATGAAACCCACATTTAGCATTTTGAAAAGAGGTCTGCTTCAAAGGAGGGAAGAACCACAAGAGAAATGGAAGAGGTGGCCATGAACTGTTCCTCTTACGAAGTCACCAAGCTTACTTGGCTCTCCAGAAAGATCTTCTCTCTGGAGAGAAAAATAAGTATGCTTAGAAGGGCAGAAGACGCTCAAAGTTAAGCAGGCACTGAAAAAAAAATGAATGGTATTTCATGATTCTGACACCAGTAGGAGACTCCCTGGAACTTCCAACCTCCACACACAGCTTGATGTGGACATTGCTCAAATCCACAGGGGATTTCTTTCCTTCACCCCCAGTGACCATCAGGTTACAGCTCACTGGCCTTCCCTAGGTTCAAGGAAAGCCATTCCCTCTACTCACAATCTTCATTTACCTTTCCAAAAGCGTAAGCCTCCCCCCCAAGCAGGTGCAGACATGTCACTGTCACACACAGTAAGTCCCTGGGCTGCGTTCATTTTCAAACCAGATTTCCTGCCCTTGAAAACATGGGTGAAATCTAGGTGTGACCCAGCTGCTGGCTCATGAAACCCAGCTGGCAGGTGGGACTAAGAGGAGCTGAGCAGAGTGCTCTCAGCATCCTGCAGACCTTCTGCAAGTGGCATGCAGGATTCAAACTGATAATCGGGGGGCAAGGAACACACCCCAGCAAGTATGAATGAAGGAGCCATGAGGGAAGCAGGCAGACAAGTCCCCATGCCCCTGAGCTGCAAGGACAGACTTCTGCAGGGCATACCTCCATCACTTGGTGGGCCTCTAGCCTGGTTTAAACAAACTGAGGCTGCTCTACAGCAGAGGCACTACTTTTTGCTAGCAGTGTTTCAACAAAGCCCCCATGCAGAGCGGGCAATGGGATTGCTCCCCCAACGTATCCATTCAAAGTCAGCTCTGTACTTGGGGCCGATTTCCATCCGGACCCTGCGCCTCTCCATGGGACCAGGAATGGCTCCGCTGTTGCTGCGGGCTGAATAGGACTGTCAACAGGAGAGCAGCACCAAGCCCTCCAACAAGTTGCTACCTGCCTACATACTCAGGTGCACAGACACATCACAAAGACAACCTTGACAGGGAAACACTGCATGTATGTGCAGTGATTTTCTGAAAAATGTGGCCCAAATGCTAGGAGATACCTTCCAGTTCAGCCAGTCTGGGAGACTTGGAGGATTCAGGAACACAGTCAGGGAGCAACAGCTTGCGAAACACCATCTGTGTAGGTGGTACACTGCTCTCTATGAAACCTGTGCAGCTTAATGAAGGACCTCATGCTTTTCTGCAACCCCTGAGAAAACACCTGCATGGAGTGAGAAAAAGCAGAGACACACACCTGCCCCATGGGTACCCATCCGTTCCACCAGAAGCAACAGTCTGGCTTTGCCCATGAAGGCTTGGAAAAGGGGAGTTACTGGCAGGAAGAACACCTGGCCCCAGCTGCCATCCTGGACTCAGGACTGCCCGAGCACCGCAGCCTGACCAGAGAGTCTCCCCCAGTGGCAACACCACCAACCATGGGATGTATCCCACTGACTTCCCAAGGGCTGGAATTCTTCTTAGCACTCCTGGGCTGTACAGGCCGATGAGCCCAGAGCAAGCTATTGAGTTTCTGTTACACCGTCTCACCAGGAAGTGCCTCATCATGAAAGATGCCAAAACAAAGGGGAGGACACTCAATGTTTGGCTGAAGATCTCTTGGCCCTGTGTAACCTGCCCTCCACCAGTCCTCAGCTCCTCTGCCCACTGGCAGCATACACACCGGGATTCGCTTACACCTTCCCTCTTCCAGCTCTGCTGTTCTCTGCTGTTGAGAGGAATCAGCCTGGCCAAGCCTACACTACAAATAAATCCCCCAGCCAATTTGCACTCAGAAATATGACTCTGCACTTCTCCTTCATGAAAGGACTCACTGTCTGGGCACAGAGAGGGCTGTGGCAGGAGCATGTTCCAGATGAACAGATCATTAGGCCCATAGAGAAATCCCAGCGCCACTGTCAAAGCGCAAAGCATCGTTGTCAAGCCCAGGGCCTGCCCCACTGTGCCCTCACACAGAGGGTGCTGCCCAGTTTAAAGTCTCAGAGCCCGAGACACAGCTCAGGGCTCACCTTGCAAAGGCAAAAGCAGTTAGAACAATTTAAATATGTTTTTCCTCGTTGCTTATGCATGGGAACCTCTTTCCACCCTGGTGATCCGTGATCACAGATTCATAGGGGTGGGAAGGGAGCTCCAGAGATCATCGGGTCCAACCCCCCTGCCAAAGCAGGGTCCCTAGGACAGGGCACACAGGGAGGCGTCCAGATGGGGCTGGAATATCTCCAGAGAAGGAGACTCCACACCCCCTGGGCAGCCTGTCCCAGGGATCACTCACCCTCGCCGGGAAGAAGTTCTTCCTATATTGGTGTGGAACTCCCTGTGCTCCAACTTGAGGCCATCGCCCCTTGTCCTGTCCCCACAGACACTGAGAAGAGGCTGGCCATTTCCCCCTGTGTCCCACACTTCAGATATGGATAAACACTGATCAGATCCCCTCTCAGGCTTCTTTTCTCCAGGCTGAACAGCCCCAGCTCACTCAGCCTTTCCTCACAGGGGAGATGCTCCAGGCCCTTAATCACCTTTGTAGCCTCAGCTGTACTCTCTCCAGGAGATCCCTGGCTTTTTTATACCAGGGAGCCCAGAGCTGTGATGATACCACTGAGAGCGGATGATACAAATCCAACCTAAACTCATCTGGGAAGAGTAATTCCTTCCCCACTCCTAGAGCAGCCCAATCTCAGGTACATGGGTGTGCTGTGCTGGTTACCAGACTTACAGAAGCAAAGGTAGCAAGAACTTTTTCAAAGGAATTAAACATCAGTGTGGCTCAAGAACAAGTTGTCAAACCGTGATCAGCAAACACCAGTGGATTAGTTCTACTTTGTTTGTGAAAGTTAGCTCAAAAAAACCCAAAACCTATCATACAGTAAGTCAAAAGTTTGTGATGCAATTTCCACAGGAAAACCGTGTTGGGTTTACCAAAGCCCTCAGCAGAATCAATGCCCCCATCTAAAACTCGACTGCATGACCTCAGCAGGCAGCACAACAAGCCACCTGCCCACCTAGAAACTCAGGTAACTCTTGACACCAATGACATGAGTGGAAGACAACAGGATCAAGGCTGGCACGGGCACACAAGAAACTCTCCTGCTTTCCTGGGAGGGCTGTGAAGTACCAGGTGCCTCCAGTCAAACCATAATGCCGACAAAACCCCAGGTTCTTACAATGTTTAGTTCAGACACAGAGGAGTAGAAATGGAAGTGAATTTCTTGACTGCTTCTTCTACTGCCTCCGTACCTGGAAGTCAGCATCCTTTGGGATGGAAAGTGCTAGTACAGAAACTGCTGGTATAACAGGAGGAACAGAAAGTAAGAGGGGACCTCTAACCAGTTCCTCACAAGAGGAGCTGCTGTGTTTTTCACCTTGTGCTTCACTAGGGATCCAGGCAGCGACCCTGAGGACCAGCAAACCTCTAAGCAAGCTGACCTTCCTCCTGTTGCCCACGGACCTCCTCTTCCACAAGCACAAAGCACTGAACCTTAGAGCCATCCTCAGTGGAAGCTAACTCCTCTGTCTGTGGAAGGAAGTCCCCACAGGCCGCTGGCCAGGGGAGCATTATCCTCATTTGTGCAATCAGAAGAGGTGTCATTCAAGGCTTCATCTAGAGCACAGAGTGAGCCAAGGCCAGGAGAAGGACAATCTCTTCATCACCAGGCTGAGCCTAGCAGATGGCTATCCCAGCACTGATGCCCCCCGGCTCCTCAAGAGCCCTGGCAGGAGCTAGGGGAAAGGCTGGCCTAAGAGCCCAGACGGATACTGGAGGCAGCCCAGCTCCACGGCTAGGACAAGAGCTTTGGGTGCCATCTCACAGGCAAGCCGCACCACAGCTGATGTGGGATTTGTGTGATCTATCACATGTGATGTTGCCACACGCTGAGGCTCATCCTTAGCCAGGTGCATGGCTGGTGGGAAGTATCACAGGCCTCCAAGAAGTCACACAGAGTCACATCTCTCTCCATCAAAGGAAAAGAGTTGTGGCTTTTAAAAACACTTCAGGATTTGACCTGCAGTAGCAAAAGCAAGCAAAGAGGCTTCAAAACACCACAGAAGTTGGCTGTGTACCAGATGCTCCTGTGGAAGAGGTAGGCACAAAATCCCCCCAGCACTACCTCCCAGTTCCTCCAAAGACATCCAAGGTGCTTACAACAGCTGCTGATGGCAAGTGCCACGTGAAGGAAACCGAACACACAGCAAAAAGAAATTATCACAAAGCATGTATCCCAAGGTGCTGCTGCTCCCCCTATGGTAAGGGCATGATGGGGGTAGGCTGGGGCAATCTGTCTTCAAGGCAAGGCACATGCATGGGCTTCACAGTTCGCATTAACATCACAAAGGCCTGTACAGAAAAGGTAACACAGGAACACTACAAACACATAAATCAAACATTTGGCATGGCTCCAACTGGTTAGTTGCTGGCCACTGCCCTGGTCCTGCTGGCCACACCATTCCTGCTTCAAGTCATGATGCTCTTGGCCGTCTTGGCCACTTAAGCACACTGCTGGCTCATGGTCAGCCTGCTGCAAGCCAACACACCCAGGTCCTTCTCTGCCATGCAGCTCTCCAGCCACTCAGCCCCAAGCCTGTGGCATTGCCTGGGGTTGCTGTGACCCAAGGGCAGTACCCAGCACCAAGCCTTGTTGAACCTCATACAGTTGCTTCAGCCCATCGATCCATCCTTTTCAGATCTCTCTGCAGAGCCTTTCAACCCTCCAGCAGATCAACTCTCCCACCCAACTTGGTGTCATCAGCAACCTTCCTGAGGGCGTGCTTCACCCCCTCAACAGCCACAGCCTCTCCTTCACCCACAAGGCAGGTCACTTGGTCATAGGAAGGGACCAGGCTGGTCAAGCAGGACCTGCCTTTCTTGACACACGCTGGCTGGCCTGGTCCCCTGGCTGTCCTGTAGCTGCTGCATGTTTTCTCCCCTGTCCAGCTGAAAAGGAGAGTGGTAGAGCGACTTTGGCGGCCGCCTGGCCTCCAGCCAGGGCCAAGCCACCACACACACAAGTCATTTAACTTCTTGTGCTCTGGGATCAAGGAATCAGCACTAAAAAAAGCAAACCAAAGCGATAATGCTGGAGATACCACTAGCCCTTCCCTCCCAGAATAAACACAGTTTAACAGCCCAGCCAATGCATAACCACAAGATGAAGATAATCAGCCATACACAACACCTAACAACATCAGAGTGTATGTTTCTCTTGATCTACTGCAAATTCATAGCAAACAAACATGGTGGCTTGTGTTGTCCTCTCAATGGCACAGGCTCTGCTTGGCACAGTTCTTGCTTTCACCGATGTTAAGCTAAAGCTTACAGTCATCAGCAAGTTAGAGTTAGACTTTGCCAAAGGCAGCATGGAACTTCAGACTTCATAATTTTGACCTAACCTTTCTCCAGTAGCCAGTTACACTGGAAAAATGGAGATTCTCCAAATTGCATGGAATGATAGAGTGTTTCAATATAAAGGGATGATGTCATGTTCGCTGGCAAAGGGCTGGAAATGCTTTATACATAACTAAGGGATTAGAAAAACAACCACAGCAGCCAAGCAGGGGGAAAAAATACAAATATTCAACCTTTGCATGTGAAGTAGAGAGTTTTCCTGGATGTCCTCCAGAATTTTGTCCATCACACTTCAGATGAAGAAACAGCTGAAAAGGTGGTAACACCTCATCTGCTGAGAGGATTCTGAATGAAGGAGGGAGGAGGGAACCAACAAACAACACTTTGCTAGCATGAAATTAGCGATTTATCAATTACAACCTTCTGGATTTCTACCAGAGACAGCTTTTACAGCATTTGCACTTTGAATGTGGAAGCACCCTCATCTTCAGGGTACCTCTGGGAATTAGGCAGTGTGAATCAGAGGGGTGAGAGGGCATGCCCAGAGGCCCCCAAAATCCACAGCAAAGATCTCAACCTCCCCAAGCACTGCATTACGGCTTCATTTTACAGAGAGGGCAACAGAAGTGAAGAGATTAATGGGGTTTCATAAGTCAAAAACAGAAAAGGAGTGGGTGTGGGGCTGGGAATGGTCAAACAACCCTACACAACCCTACACTCCTTCCAAAACACACACTGAAATAAACTAGAGATACTCAGCCTCTGTAGAGCAGTTTACTTAACATGTTCACGGAGTATTTGTCAGAGTAGTGATAAATTTGTGGCCATGGCAATCCCAAGAACAACTTTTCCTCCAGCTCACTTTTAAGAAACTCTCGCAAACTCTATGGCAAGACTCTGCCTGAGCAAATATTTTGCCTTCATTAGGAAAAAAAAGCAGTCCTGGGTTTTTGGAGATGTGGTTCTAAGTAAAGTTTTTAAAGCAGTGAAGCACTTGTACTAGAGGAAGACAAAGCCACCAACTAACAGAAACCCCAAACATCTCCAGGATTAGCAAGGCCTTGCACACACTTGTAAGAAACAAGAGGATGAACTCTACCCAGGAGCTGAGGCCGACTCCCAACTCCCCAGTGCCAAACATCACTTAGTAGTGTTGTAGTGTCTCAAAACCAGACCCCAGTACATCTAGCTCATTGCTCCAAAAACTGCTTGCTTTGCTGATGCAGTGATGTCCCCTGAGTCTGGACTCGCAGGCAGAAGGGGTTGGATAGCAGAGGGCTGTGATTCCCAGGCAGGTTAACTGCCTTCCATCTTAAAGCAGGATGCCCATGAGCCAGAAATATGCCCTCGTGGCTAAGGCGGCTGATGGCATCCTGGGGTGCATTAGAAAGGTGGTTAGTAGGTCAAGAGAGGTCCTTCTCCGACTCTGTTCTGCCCTAGTGAGGCCACAGCTGGAATGCTGGGTCCAGTTCTGGGCCCCTCAGCTCAAGAAGGACACAGAACTCCTTGAAAGAGCCCAGCGCAGGGCCACCAGGATGATGAAGGGAGTGGGACACCTTCCTTATGAAGAGAGGCTGAGGGAGCTGGGCCTCTTTAGCCTGGATGAGACTGAGGGGTGACCTCATTAATGTTTATAAATACATAAACGGCGAGAGTCAGGAGGCCGGAGCCAGGCTCTGCTCAGGGATGGCCGTGACAGGACAAGGGGCAGCGGGTGCCAGCTGGAGCAGAGGAAGATCCATGGGAATGTCAGGAGGAACTTTTTCCCTGTGAGGGTGATGGAGCCCTGGGACAGGCTGCCCAGATAGGCTGTGGAGTCTCCTTCTCTGGAGACATTCAAACCCACCTGGCTGCGTTCCTGTGTCATTTAGTCTGGGTGATCCTGCTCTGGCAGAGGGTTGGACTAGATGGTCTTTCGAGGTCCCTTCCAACTCCCAATGTTCTATGATGCTGTGATCTTTTGTGGTTTGAAGGACGTGCTTAGAATTTGAAGCCAATTTTCAAACCAGACAGCTAAACCTGTGTTTTCCCTTCCTAACTCAGCACTCACATGGCAAAAAAAAAAACCCAACCCCCCGCATTTTTCTGTCATCTCCCACAAATAGCAGAATAACGCAGTCCTCTATGCTGTCAACCACCTCAACACAGCTGTGTACAGGCTTTTCTACTTCTCTATTCCAAATAATTCGGGCTAGATAAAATTTCTGAGGCTGCATCTCTTTTGTTTGTGATGTCCTGTGCTGCTCTCAGGCCCAGCAATCCACATGGCTGTCATATGGAAGGAGGCATGGCCACATGTGTGTGGGACACATGGCTACTCTTCGGTGAGCACACGTGGCATACTACAGATGCCAGAGCCAGAACACATTTTCTCTTGGAAAAAGACCAACTCTGGACTCAAAGTGATGGAAAACCGGTGCTATGCTGATGGCTGGCTTAGCTCTGAAGAGAAAGAAAAACAGTTCTGAGTTCTGAACGTGTCTCTAATTTTCTTAGCTAATAGCTCAGCAGTCTTCTCTAAGCAATGCTGTGGGATTTCTCATCCCCAACTGAGGAAGGGGGATCATGGAAACAGAGTGACACTTAAACAAAAGTACAGGATCACGGCATCACAAGTCTCACTTCTGCTGGTCTGTCCTCCCCACGGGTTTTGGGACACATCACCGGAGAGGTGCCGATGTCACAGGGAGCCGAGCACCACAGGCCGCATCAGCAACTGTGGTAAACACACCATTTATTTTAACTACATGAGGTTTAATCCAACCACACATGCACAGTCTGAAGAGAGCTAATTTTTCCCCCCTTTGCTGCCTGGATGTAAACAAAGAGAGGAAATGAGTACTCACTCAAGTCTCTGCCGCTGCTTCCTACTAAATTGGCCGGGTAATTGCAAGCCCCATAAATTACACATATGCCCTTATTTTGCAGACCGTGGTTCCTAAATGTGCTGTTTCCAGTGGACCAAGAGCAGAAGATAAAAGTGCTTCCTAAGCTCAATGCAGACTCCTATACACATCTTGCAGGCATTAGACTCAACTGTCCCAGCTGTGACCCAGCCAGTCCTCTCACGCACCCCAACACTTGTCCAGCAGCGTTCCTATGCCTGGATATTTGAGCTCCTCAGGGCTTTGAGGCAGTTTCAAAGGCTGGTAAACTGGATTTTTGGAATACCTGATATGTGATGGGATGAAAGAGAAGAGAAGAAAGTGACTGAACCTGCAATCCCTCAGCTGGGCTCGCAGGAATGTGGTCCCAGGTTCTCTGTCTGTCAGCAATAAACAGCCACGTCCTAATCACGATCCCATTACTACAGCAGCAAATTGCAGATAGCACACAACAACTCTTTTACTATATTACAAAAAATATGTATCCACTTCACATAAAATAACACAGGCTGTCTTTGGAGAGTGGGTTTTACATAGATGCAATGTATAAGGAGATAAACTGAAACCTAACTACTTATTTTAATTTACTTGCAATCTTACAACTTGCACTCAAAGGTGTTCAACAGATCATTTAACCTTATCTACTACATACAAGGGACAAGGCATCACTTAATGTCTCCAAAAGTAATTAAAAAGATTTTACCGTCACCTGCTTGCCGCTCAATAAACCCCCAACCAACCCACCAACCCACCCTTTCTTTTTCCCTCTGGTTTCCATCTGAAACTCTGTCAGGCTCCTTTTCAAAAGCCCTCAAAGAAGCCATCAAGAGTTTCATTCCAAACTCATACAACACCAGCAGCTGATGTGCAAGATCAGCTGTAGTCAGCCAACATGTTATTTAAGTAACTGGCCACTGGAGGGATTTCTTAAATAAATAAAGGTTCAGTTCCTCATGGAAAAACTGAGGCTACCTCTGTCTCATTGGAGAAATCCTTCTGCTCCCTCAACCATCTGCCAGCTTCTCAGCAGCTGCCTGGGAGAGCAGATAACAGAGCTTTCAGAGGATGCTTTTGGTTAGCAGCCCTCGCTGCTCAGGCTCCAAGCCCGAGACCAGCAGCACACTGTGACACCCCAGGAACCATTTCAGCACAAATTGTTTCTGCCCTGTAACAGCTGGGTCGGGCTTCAGTTTTGAAGTGTTTCATTAACTACACAGATCCTGTAACCTGGTATGGTATCCAACAAGCTGAAATCCCCTCTTCTTTGGCTCCTTAGTTGGTTTCTTCCAAGTATATTCTTAACTGCTGTGCCAGAGTTAGCTCCATCGGCACTGTCGGTTCAGTAAATCTGGAAGAAATACATCTTCCAGAGCAGAAAAGGCTGGAGTTTTGATCTGGCTGTGTGCCCAAACTTTGTAACCAGCTGTTTCACTTTACCCATGGGCTGTCCCAAAAGCATATGTGTAGTAACCAACTTGGTCACATACCCTGCAGCAGCAACAGGAGTGGGTCAGACCCATCAGATTTGCTCCTGTTCAATATAACAAGCAATCGCTTTCCCTTCCAAACCTCACTCTACTGGAGATGAAAAATCATGGAGAGACTTGAACCACGTTCCTCCTCTGCGACGCACTGGACTGACGCTTGTGATCAGGTGTGATTTAGATCTGCTGGGTCAGTGATGGTTGGGCAATCCATCCACATTCAGATAAGGATGCGGTTGGTTACTGGAGAGCAGCGAATGCTGCAACTCACAGCTGGCAACACAGCAAACCTGAAGCTCTCCACAGGTACTGTCGCTGTGCTGCTGCAGTTTGCTGAGTGTCCAGAAGAAATGGCTGTCTTCCTTACCCCGCTCTGTCTCTGAATACTTATTCCTCCTCACCTTAATTTTCCACCCCATATATAAAGAGGGGCTCGTCCAAAAAGACAGATGTGATGTTCATAGTCAAAGCTGCTGGACACACCACTGATAGCAGCTCAACTCTTGTTCTGTAGAACAGAGGTTCCTTCAAGGCTCAGGTGTTAGGCAAAAACTCCTGGCAAGAGCCAGAGCGTGTCTGAAGTCAGAGCAGAGCTCTGCCAGCAGACAGCTATGAGGTCACCACTCTGAAATAACAACTCATTGACAAGATGGTTTGTGGGAGCCACAAATAACTTGTTTGTGTGAGAAATAAAGCAGGGAGGGGGGAGGAAAAGTGTGCTGGGAGCAATTAAAAGTGTATCGCGAGCCCAGTCCATGACTTCACAATGATTACTGGCATTTAAATCCCACTTTAAGTAAAAAAAAAAGCAATTAAAAAAACCCCCAACCTCATAAGCTAAGAGGAGGTATTTAGCAGCAGTGACATTTCATAGTCCAGTCACACACACGGAACTAATTTCAGATCAGCGTTTTGAAGACTGAGTGTAACCAAAGGCTCCAACAGCCAGAGCTGGAGGAATAAAATATTTGAAGAGGCAAAAGCAGTTGTTATTCACTGCTAACATATTCAGAAGAGGCTGGGTAGGCTCCTCCAGAACCCCAGGGACAGTTATCTCAGAGACAACTCAATGGAAACTCCATCCAGAACCTCCTTCCTTACAAAGCAGCAGCACGTACCACTCTGAGCAACCACCAGCAGCATACACAAACTGATCTACGTGAGTGAGTCAAATCTAACAGCATAAGACTGGGAAAAGCGAGCGCAGCGCTGCTCTGCTACTCTGTTGCTCCTTGGTCGGTTACAGGGACTGGTTGTGCTGGTGGCTCTTCCCAAGGATCACCAGGGATGCCCATTTCATTGCCCAGGGAAATTTCAAGCCTTTTACTTTGTGAAAAGAACATCAGGTCTAAGCCCACATCAGCCGCTGGCCTCTTCCTCATTTCCTGGGCTCTAGCGAACATCTTCGGGCTCTGGCACCTTTGTGCTCTCTGTCCTCATCTGCAGAACAGGTATGAACATGGTACCCACCAACAGCACAAGCAGCACACTGTACTTGGCTCCTCTCAGCATCAAACCTCTTTCTAAACCTCTGGGACCTGAATAATCTGCTTGTATCTCAGTTTGCAGCAGCCTGAAAGCCCCCAAACCTAATGCTGACCCAAGCTGTTCCATACATACACCTAAGGAGAACAGAAGAAATTCACCTCTACCAACATTCCACCTCCATCCAAAGGCCCCAAAGACAACAGAGTCAAGCCAAACCACAGCAGGTATACTGTTCCAGGCATCAACACTAGGAAAGGCATTACCAGAACTCTATGCATATGATAATGGAGAATAAAATGCCAGGCACCCAAGTCAATACTGACCTTCTTCCCAACTCTGCTGGTTGCACAGAATCCAGCTACAAACTCAGATTTCTAACCACAATCCCCCAAAGACCCCCAGTTCACAGTTCAATCCAAGGGATCGCTCTACAGAAGATAATACTACACAGCTCCCCTGTTCTCATCGGTGGGATCCCCACAGGTCAGAAAGAACTGGAGCTCTCAATGTCTTGTTCAAACCTCACCTAGTAAGGGATCCCTTCCCTGATAAAGGAGATTACCAGACACTGGCCCCTACTGACACCCCTCCTTCTCCTAAGTTTTCAAGCCTGTGCAACCCATCAGTAAAACAGGTCCCTGGATATTTAGAATTCAAAACCTGAAGGCTAACTCCCTGCTATGGCACGCAGAGGTCATAGGTACATATCAGAACAGCCCACACTGCTACCCACTGGCACCAACCTCCTCTTGCTGGGCTTTACAGGATCTGCAGCTGCTCCAACGCTGGCCTCATGCGTAACTGGTAGACCCATGTGAAAAAGAACATGCTGAGTTGACAAGTGCCATGCTACAAGGAGAGGCTATTGCTCTTTAAATCCAGCAGCAAAACGGGATCCTCAAACCAGGATTTGGTTGGAGTTTATAGTTTATCCACCTTTCCAGCTGTTCCTCCTTCCTTGTAGCACGAGTTTCAGGATCCTTGTTTAACACCAAGCGATATGATATCAACAACACAGCAATGCTACACTAAGCCTTGGTGAATACAGTAATAAAGCAGGCACTTCACTCCCCCTTTTCCCAGTCCTTACCAGTAATTCTAGCCAGTTCTAGTCAAGGATTAAGGAGAAATAAAACTCAGGCCATCAGATTCTGAAGACACTGGAATTCATTTTAACCCCTCAGTTACCAGAAACAAGAACTAGCATGGCTTCTGCTGTGTGTCAAAGGAAAAAAAAACCCTTTGCCCATGTCATACAGAACCCTCCCTGACTGTCTTCTGATACATCTTTCTTCTCATTAGGAGTCTTGCTGTTTTAGTGCAGCGACCTGCAGACACACTGGTTTGCTTTTTGCTCTGCTTTCCATCTTTCAGCTGCTGCCTTCTTGGGTGGTGGGGTCAATTCCCAGTTCTGGTTGGATTATGGGAACAGAGGCTATTCATTTAAGAAGAATTTTCAGAAGTACACCTCTCAGAACTCAATAAAAAGGGGGCTTGATAGCATTAATAGGCACCCTCACACTGCAGCTCCACAAACCTGCAGCTAAGTCTCCAGCTCCTGGGATTTCACACGATGCCAGCACAGCGAACAGCCCCACAATCAGCATGCCAGCCCGGCCTCCATCACTCCTCTCCACGGGCTGTGTCACTGCGGCAGCATTTATTTATCTTCTCCCACCGTGCTGCAGCTGCCCCGGGAAGGCACTTCCCTCTGGCCGGCAGCAGGCCGGAGCAGGCAAGGACCGCGCCGCATCCCCGAGAGCAGCTAACTCCCTGCCACGGTGCAGCCAAGGGCACGGCCACGCACCCCGTCTCTCCACACCAACATCAAACCAGAGGCTTCTCTCCAGCAAGGTTTTAATCTCACTTAAAGGCATCCGTTTGTCTTTTCAGTGCAAGGATAACATCCCTGTGTCCCCGTGTAAGCTGGGAAGTGCCAGTGATTAAAGGAGAGGGAAGAGTCCGGCTGCAAAGTGATGCCAGGTTCCTCTCTGCCTCCTTCCTAGACATAGGCCATAGGAACAGAGAAAGTCACCCCCAGCCTTTCCCGCTCATCTGAAGCTTGTTAACCTCTTACAAGGACTTGCCGCTGTCTTACTTAAGTGCCAGGGAACTTGCTTACAGGAAAACCAACAAGATAAACCAAAGAATTTGCATTTGGCAGTTTAACTTCCACGTCGCAGTCAGCAGTTCAAAGAATGAATGCTGGAAAACAGCCTCCTCCTCCCAATCTTCCTAGGCACCTAAGTTCCTAAGGACAAGAACGACTGAAAACTCTGAGGAAGTAACTCCAACCACAGCATTAAATCTCTGCTCAACCCCCAAAAGCACAATGCAGCATCTGTTTTAAGAGCAGCTGCTGAGCAAGTAGCAAAACGGAGACTGATCTGCTAACTGAAGAGATAAGCACCTGCTCTCAGCTTCAGGACAGACACTGACGCTTGGTCCATAAGGCAGCCCAGGCAAAATTCAGAGCAGACTGCAGCCACACATAACCCTTCCTCTGCTGAGGGATCACCGAGTAAAAACAAGCAGACAATCCTTTTAGAATCAAGGGAAGCCTGCACCCAGTAGTCCAGGGGGAGGGAAACGCATAGATAAAAATGGTATTTTTCCTCCATACAAGAGGGAAGAATATATTTTAAAAACAAATAATCAACCCCTACTGGAGTTGAACCCTTCCAAAATCAACATGAAGGAGCTTATGTGGGCCCTACCGTGGCACCAGCTTCTGCTCCAGCATGAATTCAGATCCTCGTGAACCCCAGGGCCCTGTCTCCAACTTAAGGTGTTTTGTGCCGATACTTGGAAGAGGCATGTCATTCCTATCAGTGCACACAGACTGAATGAAAGGGGAACAGAAACCTGCTCACTGCCAGGGGTCACAATCCCCTGGGCATCAGGGACACCTCCAGCAGTGCCAGTGTTTTAAGAGCTTCCCAGCAAGGACCAAGAACAGGCTTTGGTAAAAGCCTATTCCCATCTTAAAACAATACTAGAAGCTTTCATGAAGTTTCCACAGAATCACAGTACCTTGGGAGTTGGAAGGGACCTCAAAAGATCATCTAGTCCAACCCTCTGCCAGAGCAGGATCACTCAGACTAAATCACACAGGAACACATCCAAGTGCGTCTGAATGTCTCCAGAGAAGGGGACTCCACAACCATTCTGGGCAGCCTGTCCCAGGGCTCTGTCACCCTCACAAGGAAAAAGTTCCTCCTGACATTCCCATGGAAGTTCCTCTGCTCCAGCTGGCACCCGCTGCCCCTTGTCCTATCGCTGCCATTCCTGAGAAGAGCCTGGCTCCGGCCTCCTGACTCTCACCCTTCACATAGTTATAGACATTAATGAGGTCACCCCTCAGCCTCCTCTTCACCAGGCTAAAGAGGCCCAGCTCCCTCAGCCTTTCCTCATAAGGAAGGTGTCCCACTCTCTTCATCACCTTGGTGGCCCTGTGCTGGGCTCTTTCAAGGATTTCTGTGTCCTTCTTGAGCTGAGGGGCCCAAAAAAAGTTTTCCCTGATAGTACAGTCACACAGTAGTAAGTATTTACAAGTGCCACGTCCATCAAGAAGAGGATTAACATACTACATTACACAATGTTATCAAAACCAGAGTGGTTCTTGGAAAACTCGGGTGACTAAGCTTCATTTGCAAGCACATACCAGGCCCACTGACAGCTGTTGAATGATTATGGGTTTTTTAGGTCCCCTGTTAACTTCCCAGGAAGAAAACTGGAGTCATTCTACAGTAACAAAAAGCACTCTGGTCCAAGGACAACAGCTACATAGACAGAGACTCACACACAACCAAACCAAATTGTTTCTACCATTACAAACTGGATTCAGGCACGGAATGAAGCAAATTGAATCGTGCAGTTCATTTCAAAAGTCTTTTCATTCTTCACTGACAAGTCTCTGAGCAGTGCCTGGTGCGGGCCAATGGAGCTGGGCATTTTGGCAGGAGGTGGCCAAAACTCCACCTTGTAGAGAACAAGAACATACTTTTCATTCCTGTCTTTCTTTAGCCTGAAGTTTTGATGCACATGGGTCCCATTTGCCGTAATCCACCCCTGGCCATGAGCATCACCGCTGCTGCACTGAACTGAAGGAAATGAGATGCACATAAAGAGACTGCAATTATATTAAGTCTGAGACATCATGGCACAGGAAGGAAATTCCAGGTTCTGACAGACAGCACCCGCGCCACCTTGGTCCTCTCTCTCCCCTGCAGCCCATATGGTCTTTGGGAGTCCCCCCTGCCAAGGACCAAGAACGACGGGGAGCTCACAGTGTTCTGCACACCATGTGTTCCACATGGTCTATTTTTAGAGAATCCTGACCCAGGACACGAAGACTTTCAGGCCCAAGGGACTCAATTAACTGCAGGTGTTGTGATGCTTTGCATAGAAGACCAAAAATGCCCTTCAATCTAAGGCTTAGCAGGACAAATGACAGGGCTAGCTGTCCTGCTACCCCTCTCTGGTCCATCAAGCAACACCTTGTTTCCCTCTTCAAAGGAAGGCCCTCATGCCATACCTCCTGGGAATCAACTACACTCCAGCTGTGCTCGGACGCCTGGGAGCTCTTCTTCAGGAGCTTCTGATCTTCAGGAGCCGGATCAGCTGTGAGCAGCCAGCTTTCTGAAAGGCCAACATGCTCCATTTACCAGAAACATGCAAAAGAGAAAGGAAAACATCCCCAACTTATTGAAACAGCCACCTTCGTGCAAGTTTTGTCCTTATCCCAAAGGTCGGCCACCCTGTTAGACTCACCCCTCAGCTGCTATGAATCCCCTTGCCAGGGGCTACCTTACTGGAACAGGTTGCCCAGATGCTGTAGAGTCTCCATCCCTGGAGACTCAGTCCAAGTTTTGAGTTCAGCCTGCCCCAGCTGAGCCCCCTTTGTTTGAGCAGAGGCTGCAACTAGACAATCTCCAACCTCTGCTGTTCCAGGATGTCCATGCATAAGTCTTGGGACCAGTTGGATGAGCACTGCGGAAGGGAGGGTGGCTTTCATCCCTGGAAGAGGAGAACAACCACAGGAATTGGGGAGGCTTCCCCTGGATCCAACCCGACTGGCCCTTGCTTCCAGCCTCACCAGAAGCTAAGGAGCTTGCATGCCAGGAATGTGCAAATGAAACCGCCATCTCTGTGTTATTTTGTCTAAGGGAAAAATTAACTCTGGTGCTTTCCAGCCTACATTGGGTGCAGCCGGTCCCCTGACACACCTCCTGCTTTCCCCCCAGCCCCTGCTTGAAGAGGCTTCAGAAGATGTGGCAGTACACAACCTTGACAAATGGGTGAGGGGGTAGACCCCATCTACAAAACATAGGTGCCAAAACACAGCAGCCACAATCAATGCTTGTGTCTGCAGAGATACACAGCACGTGGGATTCGGATGGGTAACATAACCCAACACAGGCAAGGGGTTATTCCATGGTCTCAGGGAATTCCTGCAGAGCAAGATGTCACTTCTGTGGTACAATCCCCTTGCCTCTGGAGAGCTACTTGTTCATTTTAGGAAAGTTCCCAAATATCATAGAATGCATTAGGTGAGCAGGGACCTTCAAAAGCCATCTAGTCCAGCCCCTGCAGTGAGCAGGGACACCTTGAACTAGAGTAGCTTGCTCAGAGCCCCATCAAGCCTGACCTTGAATGTGTCCAGGGATGGGGCCTCCATCACCTCTCTCGGCAACCTGGACCAGGGTCTCACCACCTCAGACTGAGGAGCTTCTTCCTAACATCTCATCTAAACTCACCCTGCTTTAGTTTAAACCCATCACCCCTCATCCTGTTGCTCTATGCCCGTACAAACAGCCCTTCCCAGCTTTTCTGTAGGTCCCTTCGGGGACTGGAAGGGGCTTGGAGGTCTCCCTGAGCCTTCTCCAGGCTGAACCAGCCCAGCTCCCTCAGCCTCTCTTCGTAGGGGAGGTGCTCCAGCCCTCAGATCATCTTCATGGCCTCCTCTGGACCTGCTCCAACAGTTACATGTCCTTCCTGTGCTGAGGGCCCCAGGACTCAGTAAATATTCCCATTCATGTCTAGTACACCCTAATATCAAGTGTGGGACAAGATGCTCTTTAATGACATCAAAAAGGCATCAGAATCCAGCAATTTGCGAGGACAGTAGGAAAACTAAAGAAATTACTGCTGCCCAGCAAGTGGCCAACACACCGCTGATGCTTCCTGCAAGGTTCCTCTGCAGAACCACAAAGCTTATGCCTTGCCATGCAGTTTGCAGCAATGCAACAGCAGCAATTTTCAGCTTCCCTTCAGATGTTTCTACTGAACCATTTAATGATGTAATTTGCTTGTGTTTGCCAGGACTGAGATGAAGGAGACAGGCCCAAAAGACAAAAAAAAAAAAGATATTGTGGATACTGGGATGGGATCATTTCTTCAGCCTTCCCTGGTTTTCTGTTTCTTACGTAAATTTACAGCACTTTAGTGTAAAATTGACCTCAGCAAGAAAGAGGTCAATGATAAAGTCAAAAACTTTGTGTAGGTTACTCAACCTTTCTTCTCTCATTTCCCCAGCTAAGAATACTGAAGTATTCCTACTCTTTCTTCTCCTGCAGTCATAGAATCACAGAATCACAGACTGCTCTGGGTTGGAAGGGACCTCAAGGATCACAGAGCTCCAACCCCCTTGCCACAAGCAGGGCCACCAACCTCTAGGCCTGGATCTACACAAGGTTGCCCAGGGCCCCAGCCAACCCAGCCCTGAAACACCAGTTAGTCCTCTAAATGCAAGCTCTTGGGAAGAAAGCCTCTACACAACATCTTGCGTGACAGGAACATCACCTTAATTGTAACTCCAAGGCTGTGCAGGTTCTATTTCCCTCAGCCCCTCTTCACAACTACGCTATTAAAGCCATATAATAAATGCATTAGAAGCAAATATGGACAGGAAACTAAATCCCACAAGTTTGAAGTAAACAACAAGTGAAAAATCAGTTTAATCTCCAGAATTTTGCCTTTAATATTACCCCGTGGGAGTCGCAGCACAGGTACACAGATTTTAAACAGCTGCAAAACATCAGTGGGCAGCAGCAGCAGAGCCAGCAGACAGGAACTCCTGAGTGATTAATGCTGACCACGAAGATTAAAGTCACCTCTGCACAAATGGAAGGACAGGCAGCACAGAGCATGGGAAAGCCAATGCTTCCCAGGGAGTAAAACCCACCCATTAAAATTTCAAAGGATCCCTGCATCTTACTGGAAATTGTCCTCTGCGTAGAAATTTTCTCATTTGAGAAGTAAACTGATGAAGAGTAAGGAAAAGCTCAGAGAGTTCCATCAGATAGCTCTGGATTAAAGATAGGGAATTACAAAAGTTAATTACCATACTGATCTCACCAGTTTCTCTTTGCAGCTACAACGGGCTCTTTCTAAGTTGCTACCATTTGCTTGCAGGAGCCAGCGTTCCAGCGCACCTCTGGCCTCCCATCTGGGATTCACCCCAGCTTTCTGCCAACTGCCCCCATCCCTGGTGTGACCGTTGCTGGAATGGAAGCATGCTCTGGTCAGCAAAGCAGCCACTGGGTAGATGAGGTGCTCAGGGGTACAGGTTAGTAGAGGACAGGTATGGTTGGATTCGATCTCAAAGGTCTTTTCCAACCTAATGATCCTGTGATTTCCAAGCACAAAAGCACTTAGTTATTGCTTCCAAGCACCACCTCATTTATGCAGGCGCTTAACCCCTGTGTTAGTGAAAGGTGAGAGAGCAGATGGCCGCAACAATGAACTAGCAGGTACTTCAAGATGAGAGAGCACTTTTCCTTTGCTGTACCGTCACGCAATCCGAGGCTGAGGAAGGTGCAAACCAGTGTGATAAACTGCTGAGTACACCAGCTTTGACTTTGCCCACTACAGCCAGGATGAATCTGGCAGACACCCTCCTTACCTGTAACTGGATGGATCAGAAAACCCCAGTCAGCAGTGCTGATGTTCCCAACAGCGACAACAATAAAAACACCCAATCCCAAACCACCCAAGAGAGGGTTGAGACACGCTGACTACGTCACTTCTGGGTCACTGCTACCCAAGATAAAGAACCACCCTTTCCCTCTCCCTTTGCAGGTCTCAGACACAAAGCCAGCAGTCAGCTTTCCCACCATGCCCAAGGCTGTCTGGGGTTAACGCAGGCCAGGACCAGCCCCAGGAGGCAGTCAGGATGCAGCTTCCCAACTCCTCAAGGGAAGAGGAAGAAAGGAGGGAAGCGTTCCATCGAAAGGACATGGGTCCCACTGTGCCAGCTGGCCCCAGACCAAATAGCCTGCTTGAGTCATTAGTAGCCAGCGCGTCCTGCTGACGTTGCTCACAACCACAGCAATGGAAAACGTCAGGGTTCAGCCCAGAGGGACGAAGGAAGCACAAGACTAGCTCAGTCCTGAGTTTAAGGGATACCAGCCGCTGTCAGGGTTTAAGCCCTCAGCAGCTCAGCCCCATCAGCTGCTTGCTTGGCCTCCCTGCAGAAAGATGTGGGAGAGAACTGGAAGAATAAGAAAACTCCTGGGTTGAGATAGAGACGGTTCAGTAGGTACTTCAAGACAAGGAAATCATTCCCCCCTTCCCACGGCAGGCTCAGCCACCCCCAGGACAGGAAGACTCCATCACCCGCAACGGGAACTTGGGAAAACAAACGCCATCACACCCAAATTCCCCCTTCCCTGCTTCTTCCCCCTTCCATGGTGAGGACGATGTCAGACGATACGGGATATAATGGCCTCAAGTTGGAGCACGGGATGTTCCGCACCAATATGTGGAAGAACTTCCTGGTGAGAGAGCCCTGGGACAGGCTGCCCAGGGGGTGTGGAGTCTCCTTCTCTGGAGATATTCAAGCCCCGTCTGGATGCCTCCCTGTGTGACCTGTCCTAGGGACCCTGCTTTGGCAGAGGGGTTAGACTCGATGAGCTCTGGAGCTCCTTTCCAAGCCCTATGATCCTTTGATTCTGTGATATCCCTTGGGTCAGTGGGGTGTCCTCCCTCCTGACTCCTTAGGCACCCTGCTGGTGGTGGGCTGGGGTGAGGAGCAGAGGAAGACTCAGCTCTGTGTAAGTACTGCTCAGCAGGAACAAAACTGCTCCTGTGGCATCGGCACCGTTGCCAGCACAAATCCAAAACACAGCCCCACACCAGCTACTGGTATAATTAACTCTAGAATATAATTCTATCTGAGCACATTAACTTGATCCCTGCCAAAACCAGCATAGCTATGAAATGTCACTGGCTGACTCAAACCCATCATCTCTTGGCGTATCTTTACTGCCACTCATAAAACTTTCACCCTAGAAATCCGTCCAAGGAACCCACCTTGAATTTAAGCCCTCAAGCAATACAGAGAGCACATGGGTATCTGAGAGATGATCTGTGGATTTGATTTACATTCTCAGGACCTGCATTTGGGCATTTTAAAACACTGACTTACTGAAGAAGAATAGAAGCAGGAACGAAGGAACACAACTCTGACAGTCACCACCTCACTGCCCTTCTCACCAAGCCACCCTGGGAACGCAGTGGCATGGGGACATGGGTAAACCCTGGAATTTATCCATCAGAAGGACATTGTCTGGCACAAAGTCCAAAGTGCCTCCAGAAATGGATTGCATTTTTAGATACCATGAGCTTCTCCACGGTCCTGATCATCATGTCCTGATGCCCACGGCTCTGAAAAAGCTCCAGTCTTACCGGGGAGCTGAAGGGAAGAGGACCAAGCCTCCCTGCTGCTGCCCAGCGGGTCCTGCTCGCTCTCTGGGACCACTCAGAGCATACACAGAACTTCCTTCCCTTTCGCCACCACATTCTGGTCATTCTCATCTTATAAAACTTAACGTTATCAACAGATTTTCCAGTTTAGCCCCCCCTTGTGTCTGTGCACACCCCTCTTACAAACAGGGTGCTGTTCTTAAAACATGCTCACATTCTCACAAGTTCTCTCACCCTGCTATTCCAGGAAAAAGCCCTACAAACATTTTCCCACAATTCTGCAGAGACTTGAAGGAAAGTAAGGACAATGCAAGCAATACAGTAAAAATGTTGTGGGGCCAAGCAAGTGATGCACTGCAGGACTTCCCCAAAAAAACCCCCAAACCTCAACAAACCTGACCAAACCCAACCAAACATAGCATTTTGCACTTCTACAGGGAGCAGCATTTCAGGATCCACTCAGCTTTGGCAGTCAGGTCTGCACTCCCAACTCCCAGTATGTCTTATAAACACCAAGTGTAGCTCAATCAGTCTGCACACAGGGGCTGGTAACACCCACCCCACCCTTCCACACACCTGCCCAGATGAAATCCAAACCAGCAGAGCTCCTGCTGATACAAATGACAGCAGAGCCACAGACCTACAACACAGATGAGTCTAGCCATACACCAGCTTGTAGCTCCACAACCATGCCGTGTGGCATGTCACTTTCGGGCTGACAGCACCATCTGCTTTGTGCACCTGAATTCAAAGGGGGGGGTGGGCCAAAAGAGAGACACACACTTGGCTGGCCCTGTGTGGAGTCGGACTTGATGATGCTTATGGGTCCCTTCCAGCTCAAGGGATTCTGTGATTGTACCAGCCACTTATTTTCTGCAGAGACCTGCAGGACCTGAGGACGAGTAACAACCATGTTGCTGAAGCACACACAGAAACATCTAATGTAACATAGAAGAGGTCCTCCCCCCACACACACACACACACACACACAAACCCTCTGACTGACCCTTTAAGTGAATGGGCCTCTCCCCACTGATTTTGGTGGGCTTTGGGTCAGGCTCTATAGCACTGTTTCTTATTTTATACAATTACCACACTAAAAAAATTTGGGGGGGGTGGGTATTCCAAGCAATTCCTGTTCCTCCCAACATCTGTGTCTGGTTGAGAGGGAAAGCCTATTATATTTTTCCTTTCACCTTTAGAAACAGAGGCAGCTTGACCAGTTCCCAACTCGGCCAACCCAAGTCTAACTCCTCCATCCTGCCGCACGCTCCCCTACCATAGCCGCCCCCATGCTGCGATGCCTGAATACATCTTTGAGTCCATCTCCCAGGCTCCAGCCTCCCAACAATGCCCCTTTTCAATGCCCACCGGCACCTTCTCAGCACGGCCACTCTCCAGCCCTGGCAAGCCCAGTCTATCTACCCACAAAGCCCGGTATTTACCAAACCCCACGCTCCCACCCCGGCTCTTCGTGCCGAGTCGCAAGTTTTTCGTGGCTGTGGATTTGGACAAACGCTAAGGCGGGGAATACTCCCAGGATTCGGGCCAGCTGGGCTCGGAAAAACAATAAACCCCCTCATCTCCGTGGCACGGCGCAGCAGCAAAGTCCCCTCGACCGGGCGGGCGAGCTCTTCCCCGTCGCGCCGCAGCCCAACGCCGGCTCCCCGGCCCCAAAGGCTGGGAAGAGGAGGAGGAAGGGGGGTTTGCCGCTGCTTTCCCTCCGCGCTTCCCCGCCGAGCCCCGGGTACCTGCGCTGCGAGACGGCCCTCCGCGGCTCTCCGCCAGCACTGATGGGCACCGAGGGCCGGGGCTCGGTCAGAACCCCTGCGGAGCCTTACCAGAGCGCGATCCTGTCCTTGGGGTAGCTCAGCCTCTCGATGCAGCCGAGGAAGTGCGGCAGCGTGTGCGCAGAGTTGCGGGCGATGATGGCCATGAGCACGGTGGGCTTCTGCAGAGCCGACTCGGGCAAGGGCTGGGGCTCGGAGCTCGGCGGCGGGGGGGGCGGCGGCGGCGGCTCCGGGGGCAGGCTGGCCCCGCAGCCGCCCAGCAGCAGCAGNGCCGCTACGGGGAAGGTGGGGGGAGGAGGAGGAGGAGCAACGCCGTCTCGGCGCCCCCAAACCCGGCCTTAGTGGGCAGCACCTCCTCCGGGCCGGGCTGGCCCTCCCACCCCCCCGCAGGCTGCCGGGCCAGGGCGCAACGCGGAACCCGCGAAGCAGCTCTGTACCTGGGTGGCTCCGGCCAGCGCGGCCCGTACGCACCTGCGTATGCTCAGACCCCGCGGAAGTTACAGAACACCGGCTTACCAGCCGAGTTTGGGGCGGGGGAATGCCGCGAAGCGGGCTGCTGCCGGCCCTCCCGGCGCGGATGCTAAGCCCAGGCATCGCTGGGTTTGGTGCTTGCGTGAAGGTCTCGCCCTCATCCTTCCCGCCTAGGGGATGAAGATAACACCTACTCTTACTCGCGTCCTTAGGGGATGAAGGGTATTATTTTGTGCTTTCATGTCAGAAAGTATTCCAAAAAGATCTCCGGGATGCTGGAGCGAAGCCGCCTCGCACACAGTACCCACCGCACGCCACAGGAGGGGTGTGCGCCGCACGGTTGCTCCAGCCGGAAGGTGGCTAGAGGATGAAGATACTCCCTGTGTTTCATTGACTCACCCTCCCCAAACCCTCCCTCTCGTTGCCATGAATGGAGTGACCAGCAATTTAACGAAATAAATAAAACAGGCTGACAGCAATTAAAATTACTGGGTCATGATCTTAAAAAGGAGCGTAGTAATCACAGCTCTCTTAGAAGTTAATAGGATTTGGGCATGATTAAAGCCTTTTCAAGATTAAATCTCTAATTAACTCTAAGGGCCCCATTACGGCGTATCTGGGGTTTTACTGTGGGTAGGTAGTTCCTCCAAGGAGGGCAGAGCCACTTTAAGCAGGCATCGCTGCCCATGTGCTTGCAAGCCTCAAAAGAGGAGGAAACACATAGAAACTTAATAATTGTTTATTAATTACCCATAATCTCGTTGTTATTTGTTTTCAGGGTGTATATACCTCACATCCATAGTGTTCTTTGTTTATAGAATATAATTTATCGCCCACATCAAATTACAGTGCCTCGGTTTCCTGATCAGACGACTCCCCAAAAAAACTAACTCCAGAAGGAACATCCTAGGAAAACAGTAAACTTCCCTAAATAATCTCCAGAGGCTGACAACTGCACTCAACATTGAGAAGCTTCTGCAATTTGTAAGCACCTTCCTGAACAATTAGTGAAAATATATTCCTCCCGTTTGCCCTTTGTGACACTTTTATAATTGTCCTTCTGGAATGGTGCCTTAATGAGGTTTTTCTTTCACGGTTAGCTTGGCACATGTCACTTTTATGCTCGGATTCACTAACCAAACAGAAGGAGCAGCTTTGTAGTCAGTAGGAAGCGAAAAGGGTTCTGCAGGAGCCAGCCGAACCCACATGCACGTGATGCCTCTGTCAGCCACAGGACAGCTTTTGGAGGATGGGACTAATGCTATGTGGAGAGCAGCCAGCGTTTTCCATCCACTGGATGTTCATGCCTGGGTCAGCATCCTGTTTTTAGTAGGCTGTGGGGGCAGCCCCCCGTGACTCCTCTGTGCCATGCAGATGCAGGTGGGACACCAGAGGCCATGTACCAAGCACTCTTTTACTCACTGGAGGGAATGCCGGGTAGCCGGGGGCCACCATGGCCAAGTCAGCACCGGGGCCCGGCCAAGCAGAGATTATTTCCCCTCCCCATCCCAGAAACAAAGGCAGGGCTGGGAGGCAGAGACTGCAAAGCCAGGGTTTTGTCCTACATGCAGTGCAAAGCGTGGAGGTGCGACCCACCCAGCTACGTGTTACTGCAGTCAGCGTGTTTGCAGAGGGCCGAGTGTGCTTTTTACCCCGTGAAACTCTAGATGTCTTTGGTGAAATCTAAAGCCCCTTCAGCTCTTTTCAGACATCTCCTTTCTGTTTTGTGAACAGCAGCAGAACTATAACAATTTGCTGGAGGCAAACCCAATGCCTCCATCAGCATCCCACAAGTGGTAATTTTCTTTTCCAAATGACTTTGCCCCCACTCACGCATCTCACCTTGCTGGCTGTCTCATATTGGGGTAGAGAAAAAACATCTGTCCTTACCCTGGAGCGGGGCAGACGCCTGAAACATGAGATGTTTCTTCATGCGTTAAGAGACAGGACTCAGCTCAGCTTTGTTTCTTACTTCCAGCCACAATGCAGGAAGGAAAGTTTGGAAAATTCAGGCCAGGAGTTACCCTTACAGTTCCTATCATTCTGACATCTCTAAGTGCATGCATCTTTATGTGCATATGCAAAGAAATCTCTATACATTTTTTACATCTTTATTAGTGGCCAAAATTATACCCTGGTTTGGTTTTTAAGCAGAGACCAAATCCTGCTGTGACAGGACAATTAACCGCCCTGTGTTGAAATCTTGTCGCTTTGGGGAAGAAACAGGGGTTTTGTGGAGGTAAGTCCCACAGAAATAACTTCAGGCCATTTGTTCTGGCTCTTCTAAATACCCCCTCCCAAAACAAGAGCAGTCCCAACTGTGAGAGCTGTCTCTGGCAGTGGCATACTCCCTCAGTTAGGCAGGTAACAAATTCTCTCGGAGGCAGCTTGCTTCTAATTTAGACTTGTTTCCCACGCAGCAGAAAACAGAGGATCCATCCCTCTGACACAGGGTATCAGAAAGCATTCTTTCATGTGCTGCTTCACCTCTGAGGCCTCAGATCCATCCCATTCTTTTACCAGTGGTCAAGAGCTGTGCCAGCACTTCCATGAAAGTCTCAGAGACTGGATTCTCTTCCTCTTTTTTCCTTTCCCTTTCACTTTCCTTTCCCCTTCCCCCTTTCCTTTCCTTTCCTTTCCTTTCCTTTCCTTTCCTTTCCTTTCCTTTCCTTTCCTTTCCTTTCCTTTCCTTTCCTTTCCTTTCCTTTCCTTTCCTTTCCTTTCCTTTCCTTTCCTTTCCTTTCCTTTCCTTTCCTTTCCTTTCCTTTCCTTTCCCCTTCCCTCTCCTCTTCTTTTCTCTTTCTTCCCCTTTCCTTCCCCTTCCCCTTTTTTCTTTTCCTTTTCCTTATTTTGTGCCCAGGGAATTGAAGCGCTGGCTCAACCCCCTCTTTTTAAATAGGCCACCCTCCTCAAAATTGCTCAAGTGAGATCAGTCCAGATATGACTCCCCGCAGATACAAATCATGCGCTAATGTATGTCCTCAATATGTACACATTAATTTTCACTGATGCTTAATTACTATGATATAGCAAGAAGGGTTCAAGACAACCCCATTCATTTCTCACCAGGACCTACATCAACCTCAAGATCAGGCCCAGTGCTGCCTCTGGTCAGCCTCACTGTTTGGCAGTGCCCAACGCCAGCTAGATTTTTCCTGGCGTAGCCTGACCAAGAATGAGCGCAGCACAGGAATGAGTGTCATTCAAAGCGCTGTGAGAGATGGGCCCAACTTTATTTAAGCCAGTGTTTGAAATTTAACCAAAGAAGCACCAAGACAGGTAGAGCTGCCAAGCCAGACCTGGACACTCTGCCTTCAGCAAAGCCTACTTGGAATAGAAGTTGGGAGATATTTCTAAATAGAGCAATCCACAATGTTTTTAATAACAATACCTTGGATCTAAGGCTCTTCACCTGTCCACAGAAGCTTTGGACACCATATGTTACTATGGTTTCTGATTTGCTCCTCACCCTTTGTACCTTCCCTCAAGGCATTTCTTTCTCTTTCCAAGGGGACTTTGGCTCAGATTAGGTTTTGTTCTGTTCATCTACGGTTGGTTTCCCCCACGATTATCAGCCCTTCTTCCCCCTGAGATTAAAACCTTCCACCTTTCAGGTGGATGCTCTCCAGTGATGCCAAGATGGCGCTTGCCCTGGTGATCTCCCTCTCCCTGCACTGACTCCCCAGGGTTCCCTCCATGGAACCTTTCTCAGAGGGTGTCCAGGAAGGGGGTGGCTTGAGGGAACTACAAAGAGTTCTCTGGTGTTTGTTTGTGCAGCACCTGTGCACGGGAAAGAAAAAACTCCAGTGTTGCTGGTGTGCTCCCTTCCTTCCGTGAACATCACCCTAAAGCCCAGACAGGCTGGAATGTGGGCCTGGGTTATAAAACCCTCTTCGTTCCTCTGACAGGTCTCTTCTCCAGGCCCTGCACCTCTTCTGAGGCCGCCTCACACCCACCGGGCCTCGGCATCGGCCAGGGCAGCTTCTGTGGGCTCCCTGCTGCCAGCGGGGGGGGGGCTGACACCCACCGACTTCCTCGAGAAACACACCCTTGCCATTAGGGATATATACATAGAAATATATAAATAAAATATTATAACGTCCTGGCCGCGGCTATGGTTTCATACAGCGCTGCTGGCTGCGGAGGGAAAGCCTCGGCTCGGCTCGGCTCGGCTCGAGCGGGCGGAACGGCGCGGAGGCGGAACGGGAGCGGCGCTGCCGCGGCTGCCGGGGGGAGCGCCGGGCTGCGTGGTGCCGCCCGGAGCGAAGCCGCGCTACACTGAGGGAGAGCATGGAGCCGGCGGGCGGCCCAGAGGAGGGGGGCTGCGGCGCGGTCGGCGCGGCGGATGGCCGGGGGTCGGCGGGGGCGGGGGGCCGGGG
>VZTU01015607.1:66958-85437 GCA_013400835.1 Zapornia atra
TTGCGGTTAGAGCCGAAGCGGGGGCCCCTTGGTCACTGGGGAGGGAGGGTGGGAGGAAGGGAAGGAAGAAGGGAGAGGGGTCCCGCTTTCCCGCCCTGCCCCCGCGGTCCCTGACAGGATTTAGCCCAGCGTGGCATTGGGAGCTCCTTGGTGTAACCGCGGGCGACCCGAGGCTGAGGGGCCGGTGGGGTGAACCTGCTCCCGCCCCCTCGAGAAGGGGTGTTGTTCTGTGGGGTACCCTGCCAGCCCGCGGGGTTGTGGGGGAGTGCTGAAGTCAGGGCTTCAACTCTGGCTCCATCTTAATTTTTAGCGTGCTGGGCAGGTTGGGGGTGGGGTGATTTGGCTGTTACGGGAAGAGGTGAAATTCATAACCCTTCACAATGGGCTTCTTCCTTACTGGATTGTTTGGCTTGCTTCTCAAGCACCCACCTGAGGGGAAAGGGGTGGGGAAAGGCCTCTTAAGGTGCTGTCGGGAAACAGGCCCTGGCGTTTAATTCCCTGTTTGTTCTTAAAACTGGCTTCTTGGGGCTCGTAGGGCTGTACAGATAGTGGGTTTGGTCTGCACGTCCTTAACACAGCTTCTGCTTTCCTTCACCGACCTTACGTTTTGGGTTTCAGTTCACAGAAATGATGTCCCTCGAGATATCTGATGCTGCTCAAATCTATGCTGCGTTTGTGGTATACCTGGATCTCTTAGAAGGTAAATTCCATGAAGTGGGGGGTTAGGCATCTCAGCAAAGCCTTCACCTTTAGGTGCTGTGAGAGTCTGTGCACTAGCAGGGCCTCTGCTGCTGAAGTCCTTGGCGTTCCTTTTGAAACTGTATGCAGTGCTGGTTACCTAAGAAACAGCTGTATTATGCACTGCAGATTTCCATCCTGTTCTGCCTGGTGCCTTTACAAAGATCTGAGTCCATTTTGTCCAGCAGTTACAGGCACAGGCCTTCCAGGACAAAGACGGGGAAAAAAGCATGTCAAAAGGTGAAGTTACAGGTTCAGTGGATGTGCTGAGCTCTCATCTGTAGGTTAGTGTGAAGGTTGCTGTATCATCATGTTTCACTGAGGTTGCTGTTTAGCACGTGGTGGATTAGGATGCCGTTTTCCAGAAACGGCAAGGATTCCTATAGGAGAGAAGATGATTTGGAAGTCTGGTGGCAGTAATTAGGACAAATGCACTGTAGTCTTCTGGTGTCATGTGAGGCTGGAGCAGAGTTACGTGATTTATCAACTGCCTGCAGTTCTCCTACTCTGGGTTAATTGAAACTGGACTGTGCATAGGCAGGCAGCCAGCCCCATAGAAGTAACTTCTCTTGGAGGCTGGTGCTTCTCAAGGTCAGGGAAGAGAGGGATTTACAGGCCAGAAAACACCATGTCTGATACTGTTACACCCCGAGAGAAATCCTTGGATGGGTTTTAAGAGAAGGCTCCTGTAGTTCTGCAATGAAAACCTTTAGCCTTATCCCTTCAAGCAGAAGGGAAGAACTGCATCATCAATAATCATGCTTTTAGGACCTGCTCTTTCACAGTTTAGGGTACTGATAAAATCCAGATTGGGATTACGTTTTTATGCTGCAGGTGACTAAACTTGCCTGGGTTTTATCTTCTTTCTGCCTTTTGGAAACAAAGCTTTGTTGGACAGATTCCTCTTTACCAACAGGCAGTGTAGCTCTGCAGCATTGCTCCCGTGGGTTTCTTTAACAGGACTGTTTCTCAGAAGGGGAACTTGACAGCTGGATGGAGCAGTTGTCTCTCATGGGAGGAGAGGGAGGAGAAAACAGAACCCAAGACCTTAACTGAAAGGCCACCTTTGATATTTTAACGATTAAAACTTGTGTTTTGTGTTCTGGTCCTTCTCATTGATGACGAACCTTTCTAGGGAGAAACTGGCACGAAGTGAAGCACGTCGGCGTAGCGGAACTGCAGCTGGTGTGTTTACACGCACGTGAAAAAGAGCAGGACAGCCTCCAAGTGATGGTGCCGGTACCTGTGCACGTGTTGTTAAGCCATGAGAGGTGAGGACATGGTCGCGTTACCAACAAGGCAGAATGAAGAACAGGGGTGCCGCTGACTTGGTCAGGAGCAGGGATGAATCAAAGATGTATCAGAGGGAAGCATTGGCTCTGCCTGTGAGCAGAGTTATTTTGGGTGCTGTGAATGTACATGCAGAGCTGAGGTTTCTTTAATTTTCTACAGTACATCAGTTTCTGCTGCTCCCCCACTAAAAGTGGTGTGCCATTGATGCTGGCTTTCCACAGCCACTGACTCCTCCTGCTGCTGCTGCTAAATGCTTCGCAGCGTTTAATAGTTGCATGTGCTCTAGAAGATAACAGTGGCTATCAGAGTGTGTGTTTGAGAGACAAGGTGAGAATACGAGGCCTTCGCAGCTTATGTTTTGAACGTTCTTGTGCTGCTTTTTTGTAGTCTGGGAAATCTAGCAGTGCTTTTTGTGTCACTGAAATTTAAGGTACCTGAGAGGAAAGAAATCCCCTCAGACCTGTCTGAGAATAAACCTTTTTCTTTTTTTAGCTGTTGAATCTTAGGGATAAGCATAGTGTGCTTGGTTTGCTTTTTGTTTTTAAAGTACAATTTGCCTACAGTCCTGGGTTTGGCTGGATAGAGTTAATTCTAGCAGTGGGTGGAATGCCACGTTTGGGAGTTGGAATGAGCAGTGCTGATCACACACGGATGGTTTAGTTGCTGCCCAGCAGTCAGGGACTTTTCAGTTGTTCATGCTGCTCTGCTAATGAGAAGGGGGGGTGCCTAGGGAACTGGGGGGGACACAGCCAGGACAGGTGACCTGAACTGGCCAAAGAGGGTATTCCATGCCAATTACATCATGCTCAGCATAAAGAGGTGCTGGTGGGGGGAGGAACGGTCAGCTCCAGGACACACAGTTTTGGGGATGGTCCGATTTCGGGACAGCTCTGAGCTGTGCGGTTCAGTGAGACACTGCATCTTGTATCACCAGTTTCATATATTTTGCTATAAAGTCCTATTATCTATCTCTTTCTGCTATCCCAGTAAACTGTCCTTATCCCAACCCACAAGATTTAGGTTTTTCTAGTTTTCTTTTCCCTCTCTTCCTCCCTCCCCCAATTCCCCCCTATTTGTACTTAGAGAGCGAGTATCTGCATGGTGCCTGGCTCTCGGCTGGGGCAAACCCACATCAACAGGAATTCCTCTTGCTCACCCAGAATCTGATACATAGCCTCCCTTTGAGCTGTGAATCGACTTCTCCTTGTGCATGCAAGACTGAACAGCTCTCAAGCAGAGGACAACAGAGCTATGACTTGGTGATATTACAGATATTTGCAGCCTAGAGAAATTCTGCATTGGTAATTTTGCAGTGTATTTTAACTGAGGCGTAGGGCGGCCTCAAACGCACAGGATGGTTTGCTCTTTCCTAATGGTCTCCAGGTTCTCTTGCTGGTATTTGTCATTCTTCCCTGTGATGTCTCTGCAGCCCAGAACTGTTCCAGCTGCACCATATGGTGGGTTCATTGCTCAGGTTCTGCTGTTCCTGCTCTTGGCAGGAGCGTGTGCTCAGGGCCGCCTGTTCGCTGTTTCCTCCTGCTCTGGGGGCAGCAACATGTGATGGGGTTTTGCTTTTTAAGTTTTCTGTAGGTTTTTAGAAATGACAGATCGAGTCTCTGGCAAACAGACTGCTACCTTCATTCTAGAGACATCCTCACCTGCTAGAGGATGTCTTCCAAAGAAACTCCGTTATGAGGGGGAAAAAAGTGATTAGTAGATATGCTGCTATTCAGTTTGAACTAGATTTTTTGGGGGGGAAAGAAAGCAGCACAAATGGGGATCTTTGAGAAACCACGTCTATGTGCTGAGTAGCTGCGCTTGTTTAATGTAGTAGGTTTCCACCTAGGTTGGAAACTTTGATTCCTGGTGCTGGATCAATTCCAGCAAGTATGTTCCAATTGGCTTTTAATGACCGTGAGCGATTGCGCTGCATGTATGTCCTATCTTTTACTGTTTCATTGGAGCTTTTCATTTGGAGCCTCTGAATTTGTTTGTACTGTGGTGATGCTGTTTGCTCTGCTTCTGGCACCGGCGCGGGTGGAATCCGTTACTGGAAGGATGTGTGTTAGAGAAGCAAAGAGTGAATGCGTCACATTGATTAAAAGCACAGTTTGTGACTAGGTTTTACTACAGAGCAACTACACAGAGCAGATTGTCACTAAAATGAGCTGAATACCGGGCTGAAATGCTGTTGAGTCCATTTAATGGCTTGTATGTACTTGATACCTGAGATGTTGTCGGGCAGGAGGATGCTATATGCTTGTGTTTATGCTGTTGAGCATGCACATGCGTTGTGTGCTTGGAGTTTCAGTAGCAGGTCACTGCTGATCAGAGGGGTTTGGTTTGTCCTTGCAGAGGAAGGACAGTGTTAACACCATGGCTCCTTTGCTGGGCCTGGAGGAAATGTGCTAACTTCAAAAGCGGTGGGCAAATGGCAGTGTTTATGGGCAGCATTTCCTTGCTTAACCAGTAAGGCCTGGGTGGGGGTTGTCAGGGTGGTTCACAGTATCGCTAGGTTGGAAAAGACCTCTGAGATCATCGAGTCCAACTGTTCCTGTCCTATGCTAAACCATATCCCTGAGCACCTCATCTACCTGTCTGTTAAACACCTGGCTTCATGCTGTCTGTACAATGAAGGTTGCTGAATCTTCTGCGAGTAAAGATCTGCAGAATAAGATGCAGCTTCTGTCTGTCTTGGGCCACTGTATTGAGTGCATGCAGCTAGCTGAGAACCTTGTGTTTGTACGCCTGTGAATTTAGAATCACAGAATCACAGACTGGTCTGGGTTGGAGGGAACCCAAAGGTTCAGAGAGTTCCAACCCCCTTCCACAGGCAGGGCCACCAACCTCTTTAGCAGCGATTCATACTTGCAGGAAGAATTTGTGAAACAGGTCTTCCTCTATCTGAAACGGGTTTGTGTATCAGAAGCACTGGTGTTTCAGACACTCTGGAGTGCATTCCTTGTCTTTCATCCTCTTCACAATATTTTGTCAGCAGCTCTTCTGCATTGAGGAGATCGCACATCGAAAATGGAATTAATGGCGTCAACATACCAAGCCCTTTACTGGTAGTTCAGAATTGGTTGAAGTGTCACAGTGTAGCCCCACCCAGTCCTACGTGGCTATCTCAGCTGGAACCAGGACAGGCTCCTACAACTGAGCTGGTTATGCAGTACGATGATTGAACGTCCTGTAGTTGGTGCATCTTGTAGAACTTGCTGAATTCCACCCTTCCCTTTCAAGTTGTCTTGTTTTCTTTTTCCAACTTCCATGGAAAAAAAAGGACTTCATATTCCTTGGTTTCAGTTCCTTTCTCCTGACCAGCGAGGCACTTGGTCTTTTCCTCCCTCCCCATTACAAAGACACGAGTTTGGTCTAGCATCCTGTGTTCTTCTAGTTTGGAAACAAATCCCGAGAGAGTGGTGTCTGCACCTCCCACCACCACCAGTCCTTCCCAGATGTTTCAAGGTACTAAATGAATCAGGCAGCAATGACTGGAGCAGCGCTCCTGATGGTGAGCCGTGCAGTGCCCTTTTCATGCTGCTGAGGCATTGGGCTTTGTGAGAGGGTTCCTGGGCCTCGGTGCTCTTGTCGCAGGGCCCGCCTCAGCCAGCCTGGTACAATGGCATGCTCCGTGCACATGCAGTAATGATCTGAGAGCGGTACAGAGACCAACTTGTGTTGAGCCTCCAGCCCTGCCTTGCGTGGAGGGGAGGGAGCACTTGGGGCTGGCCAAGCCTGTGATGAATTATTCATCCAAGCATAAAGGGTGGATTGAAAGCCCTTGGCTTTTATGGTAGGGGAGGCAGCAGTTCCCTTTCAGCTCAATGGAGCACTATGCGACCTCCATAAAACTGCTCCGAGCTTCCCGGGTTTCCTCAGAGGCACTGGCATGGGATACAGCACTGAAATACTCCTTTGTTTAATGGAAAACTTTCTGCCTGTGTTCTCTTTCCTTTGTGATGCTGTTCTTTTTCAGCTTCTGGGCAGTCAGTGAAACCTGGAGCTACAGTTGGTTGAAGCTCAGCAGTCAGAACCCCGGTTCCTTCTCCAGAGCAGAAAGGGCAACAGCGTTCTTGTGTTGGGAGCAGCCGTGGGAAAAGCTGGTGCAGGTTTCTGGTGTGTGGTGGAGGCCTGGCTAGTGCTGTGGGCTTTTCTTAATGAAAAATTAAGGAGCAGGAAAGGTGGAAAATTCCCCTCTTTTCTTTGGATTGATTTTAAGTGTTTCTTTCTTTTATTTCTTGTTAGGTTTTGATTTTTAAGCTATTAATTGTGACAGCAGTAGAATCACAGAATTGCAGGGGTTGGAAAGGACCTCCAGAGCTCATCGGGTTCAACCCCCCTGCCAAAGCGGGGTCCCTAGGACAGGTCACACAGAGAGGCGTCCAGATGGGGCTGGAATATCTCCAGAGAAGGAGACTCCACACCCCCCTGGGCCCTGTCCCAGGGCTCTGTCACCCTCACTGGGAAGAAGTTCTTCCACAGATTGTTGCAGTACTTCCTGTGCTCCAACTTGAGGCCATCTCCCCTTGTCCTATCCCCACAGACACTGAGAAGAGGCTGGCCATTTCCCCCTGCGTCCCACTCTTCAGCTATTGATAAACACTGATCAGATCCCCTCTCAGGCTTCTTTTCTCCAGGCTGAACAGCCCCAGCTCACTCAGCCTTTCCTCATAGGGGAGCTGCTCCAGGCCCTTAATCACCTTCATAGCCCCTGCTGGACTCCCTCCAGGAGATCAGTGTCTTTTTTGTACCAGGGAGCAAAAGAAGACCGGGGAAGTTCACCATCACCATTTAGTTGGAATGCAGCAGTAAAGGCAGATGCAGGATGATACTCAGAGTGCTGTTCCCGTAGCTGCGGTGGTCCTTGCGTGATGTTAAGTAACTTAAACCTGTTCTTAGACTCTTTGGTAGAAAAAAGCAATCCCTGTTGATTCTAGTTTGTAGGTGTCTAGAAAGCCATTTCTAGAGCCCTCCTTCTGATGCATAGGGCTTTAGCAATGCAAAGCTCTTTACTGTGGATAATAGAGTGTCCTTCAGTGCTGGAGATGAAATCCTTTTCACCTCCTGCAATGTGAGGTGAGCGTAATTTTGCTTCCTAGATGAAGCTGAGGGCTTCATCCTACTTGCACTTGACCTGGTGGGAGCCGATCCTAGCTTGCAGCAAGCGTGCAGACACTGTCAGTTTTTAGAAATGGGTTTCAAAGCTGTTCCAAAAACCCTGGAAAGGTGAGAATTCTTCCTAAAAAATAACTAAGTTAGCCTTATTCTATTTGTGGGACTTACACAAAACTTCACAGAATCACTGTTAACTTAGCTCTGGGGGGAGGTATTAGGTGTGGGCTTCTTGTGTTGGACTTCACTTTAGTCAGCAAATGTGGCTCTTGTGTGAGGTGGGCAGCCACAGGGCTGTGTTTCTTGAAATAAAGCCTTACTCCCTTGTTTGGGAGGTCAGACATGCATCCCTTTGGATTTCAGAAGGCCAAGGACACTTCTTGTTGTTTGGGTTTTTCCTTTTCCATAGCCTGTGTTAGATACATGAAAAGGATTAACACCCCCTATATTATTCCCACAATATTTGATGTTTCTGTTCATGGCATGTAGCAACTACAGTGAAATCAGCAGAAAGCCAGATGTTCTCTGTCTCCTTTGAAATGTCTCCTGCTGCGGAGAAGGTTTGGGATGCAGAGCTAAGAGTGATGCCTTCAGGGGAGGGGAGGGAACACAAGCGTCTGATACAGACTTCCTGAATTCCAAAGCTTATTCTTTGGAAAGATACCCTCTCGCTCATCTGCAGCTGGGCTGCATTGTGTTATGGCTACTTGTGCTACGTGTGAGTCAGAACTCTTGTTATCACAGAACCACCAGGTTGGAAAAGACCTTTAAGACCATCAAGTCCAACCGTTCCTGTCCTATGCTAAACCATATCCCTGAGCACCTCATCTATCCGTCTGTTAAACACACCCAGGGGCAGGGACTCAGCCCCCTCCCTGGGCAGCCTGTTCCAGTGCCCGACAACCCTTTTGGGGAAGAACTTTTTCCTCACATCTGATCTGGCGCAGCTTGAGCCCATTCCCCCTCATCCTGTCACCTGTCACCATTGCACACCTCTCTGCACCCTCCTGTCAGGTCAGTGTAGGCAGTGACAAGGTCTCCCCTCAGCCTCCTCTTTTCCAGGCTGAACACCCCCAGCTCCCTCAGCTGCTCCTCAGAAGGTTTGCTCTCCAGCCCATTCCCCAGCCTGGTTGCCCTGCTTTTTGGGCTGCCCCTGTCGAGGAGAGGGGGAGGAGGGGAATCTTGCAGTTGCAGTTCTTCATGGTGCTAGAGGCTGATTCTCTGTGTGCAGTGGAAAGCATTGGGCCCCATGGATAGCAGTGTCAGCGGATTGTCCTGAGTCAGTGGTGAGTCTTTGTGATCTTCATGCCCAGCCTGAAGCTCAGCCTTCTGAAAAGGGAGTCAGGGATGGGAAGAAATGTCATTAACCTGCTCTCAGGACCTGGCTGCTTCTGGGATCACGGTGCCTCTGCCAAGTGCTAAATGGGGGAAATACAGGTTCGGATGTTTGTGCCTGACAGTATAAGAAGAAATGATGGGTGATGGGAGATCCATACCTGAGGCCTCATTGGTTACATCCCACACTAACAGACCAGGAAGAGACATGGTGACAGTTACTAGAGAAAGTACGACAAGGCTTGTGCCCTGGCTGACACGTGAATAGGGGCCACTGCCTGAGCCTGCTTCCAGATATGCCACTGTCCACACTTAGCATACGTTTGGTTTCTTTGGGTCCCAAAATCTCTCTCCCAGGTAGCTGTGTTCTTTTTATTTGGCTTCTTATTGTTATTTCTATTTCACTTTCCCGGGAGAAAGAGACATGTGAATAACCACTGCTTCCTAAAAGCCATGGATAGTTCTTTTCTCGCTGTGTCTCTGCCAGGAGCCTGGCCTAGTCACTCACAGCTTACTCAGAGCTTCCTCCATACACGAGCTACTGAGGTGTGATGAGTGGATTCCTCCCCTGCACACATGTAGTGTGTCTGGAAGGACATCTGGAATCCTTTCCCAGGCCCTTGTCACCCGCCAGAGCTACAGTGAGACATTGTCGGGGTGCTGGAGGTACCCCTAAAGAGGGGTTGGAAGCAGCAGGAGCTTTGCTGCTGTACATTCAGTCCCCAGCCCTGGTGCTGGCTTCTACCCCGCAGTTCCCTCGGCACGTACAGTACAGCCAGGCAGAGCCCTGCGGTACCTGAGGCATTGCTCGCAGCGGGCTGCATTTCCTCCCAGCTGCCCCTCGCCTCCAGCCATGAATTGCCTACAGCTCTGGAAGGCAGGCTTGCGTGTCTGCTCTCTGTAACAGCCACGGTGTAGCTAGTGTTCCCAGCCAGGCCCTGAGGCCGGGGCACCAAACAGGGAGATGCGCAGATCTCTGTTGAACTGAGAAGTTGCTGTCATGCTGCTCAAAGGTATCTTCTTTGGCAGGTACCTCTCTTCTGGCAGTATCTCTCTGCCTATTTGTTCTTGTGATGAAACGTGCTTGGTGGCAGGAGGACCAGAGTATGGCTTTTCACAGCCTAAGTATCACTGTTGCAAGAGGCCGGTAGCTAACTGCATTGTATTGCCTCGCCTGGCATTATGCTCGGGCCAGTAGTGAAAGCAAAGGAGAAGGCGCTGCTGCGTTGGGCCAAGTTGAATTATGAACAGTTCAGATCACAGATGGATACTTCAGAGGGTCACAGGCTTAACAGCACAGGCTTTCCGGGCTGCTGCTTATTCTCTGCCACTTCCCATTTGGCTTTTATTAAGGGATCAAAGACTCTTGGAAGGCAGATGATGATTCAAGTTTGAAAGCTGATGCATTTAGAGCCTTCTTTTCAGCTACAGTGCCCAGCTTCAGAGACGCGTGTTGTTCTGGGGAGCAAGATGTCAGGGGCACATGAAGTGAGGGGTGAGGAATTTTTCTTCCCTTCTTCCTTTTGTTTGCCAGACCCAGAGCATAACCTGTCCTGTCAATCCTGGATGAGCCCTCCTGCACCTTCACTTCAGGGTCTGGTGGAAATCCCCTCTGTGGGGGTGCTGCTGTCTTGCCCCCAGGCACCACGCTCCTTTGGTACTTGCTCCCCAGTCGGAGCAGCAATACCAGGACTCCAGGAATCAATGTTGCCCTCAGCTCTGAACTGAAAAGTAACTGGCATGTTATTCTTAAAATAAGCTGGGCAGGAAAAATTGCATAACACTGTTTTGAATTTTTAAGGGAGACATTATTTATGCTGTCTTGAAGAAGAACATTAGTCTTGTGGCTTCTAGTCTAGACGGGGAGGTAGAGAAACCTGGCTGCTGTTCCTGGATCTTCCACAGACCAGCAGAGAACTGTAGCACAGAGACTGGAAGACTTCTCTCTCTACAAATGGAACAACTCACAATTATTATGTTCTCTGATTGCACACCATAGATTCTTCAATTAGATTTATTTTTTAAAAATTCTAATGAAAATGAGATCACTAAAGATTGCCATGCTGTGACGGCAGTAGTTGAAGGATGGTCAAGGCGTGTGCACTGTAGTACACCTAAGTGAAGCTTAGAAGCTTGTGTTGAGCCATTTCCAGCAGAGATGTTTGTAACATGGTTTGGTTTTATGAGAGCCTCTGTTGTTTGAATTTGCTGCTTCTTCAGGGCTTTATTAGAACAGATATTATACCTTCTTTAGAGACCGCACGGTTGCAGAATAGAACCAGGCTGGGTAAAACTCTCAGTGGTGTGCTCCTACCTTTGAGCCATCACGAGGTGGTTGCAGACTCCTTTCTAACTGACTGTTTCCTCTTCCAGGATAAGAGAAATCATGAAGAAAGCGTCTCTCCCACAAGACGATCCCGACACCCCGCTGTCAGTTACCTTGGCCATAGTTGAGTCAGATTCCACAGTGGTCTATTATAAAGCCACTGATGGCTTTGTAATACCGGATCCTCCTGACGATACTGAAGATGCAGACAATAAACAGTGGAGAAAGAAAAGAAAGAAGCTTTTCAAATGATTGAGGCAAACAGACTTTATCTTGAACTACTGTTCTCAAACCCAAACAAATCCAGGAACTGAAGCCTGCCTTCTGCATATCAAGCATGGGCTCGGGGAGAGGGGAGGCTCATGCAGCTGCACTGCGATGAGATGCCATTTGAAGTGCAGAACGGGTCACGTGCTGGGGACGGATTGCTTCTGACTAATAAAACTACTTGTGAGATGTGTCCAGAGCTAATCTCGCCTCTCTCCATTCGGGTGCATAACTGAACAAACACATCCTTGCCCATAGGGTAAATATTGATGAGAGCTAAGCCCCAAGGGTTTCTGGCAGCAGTACCAGACCTTAGTTAAGGGCTTTGTAGTTTACAGAGTGTCTTTGTCTTAGTGTGAGTGCTTCTGGCAGTGTCACCTCCCAGGTTACACCCACCTTCTGCCCCCTGCTTCTGGAGGAGACAGTTGCCCACAGAAATACTTTAAGTCGTTCTCCGCAGAGCGAAAGCTGCACTACCAGAGGTGACTAGAACAAAGCTTAGAGTAGCAAAGAGGGGTCTGCAGATCTATCTGAAGAACCTATGAGCAGAGGCTGGCCCTTCACGTGGACGTGAGTGGACATGGATCAACCACGCCTGAAAGTGTTGACCCAGGGTACTGTCACAGAATCATAGGGGTTGGAAGGGAGCTCCCGAGATCATCGGGTCCAACCCCCCTGCCAAAGCAGGGTCCCTAGGACAGGTCGCACAGGGAGGTGTCCAGACAGGGCTGGAATATATCCAGAGAAGGAGACTCCACACACCCCTGGGCAGCCTGTCCCAGGGCTCCCTCACCCTCACCGGGAAGAAGTTCTTCCACAGATTGGTGCGGAGCTTCCTGTGCTCCAATTTGAGGCCATCGCCCCTTGTCCTGTCCCCACAGACACTGAGAAGAGGCTGGCCATTTCCCCCTGTGTCCCACCCTTCAGCTATTGATAAACACTGATCAGATCCCCTCTCAGGCTTCTTTTCTCCAGGTTGAACAGCCCCAGGTGACTCAGCCTTTTAGTGTCACCCCTGTAGCTGAAGGCACATGTGGCTGAAGGCTGCAATCCAGAAGCACCACTGGGCTCCATGTAGGGTTCCATGTAGGGAGTTTCCTGGCTGTGGTACTTAAAGCTCTCTGAAGAGGCAGCAGGCGATGGGCGTGGTTTTATCTGCTACCAAGGTATGTCACCGGTGCTGTTACCTGCTGCTAGCAGCAAGCAGGTTTCTAAACCCATTGTAACTTCTAGGATTGCTTTTTGGGGAGGGGCCTGTCGGGGTTAGGGAGCTTCTGCTCATTAAACTGGCTGCCTGAGGGATGCTTCAGCTAGGAGGGGGTTAAGAGGAAAAAAAACCTGACCTGGTTTCTCCTGTGGGAATTCTCCATGTCTTTCACATGCAAACCTTCAGGTTAAACTTCGTTTCTTGGCACCCAAACACCATCCCAGCAGCAGCTTTTTGAGCCCAAAAATGTTCATATGACATTGGTGCAGCCGCACGTTCAACAGCTGAAGAACAAGAGCTCTTTTTTTATGGGCAGCAGGATGGGAGAGAATCCAAAAAGCCAAGGTGGAAACGAAAGGCCCCGTAAGCTTCAGCAACCCTGTGACTGAGTAGATGTTTTGATGATTTTGGAGTATGAACCCAGCTTGGCCAAAGATGCTGAGAGGCAGAATGGCCCATCAGGGAGAGCCGGGGGTAGGAAGGCCCTGGCGCCTCACCTGTTTGGGTGCTGATCCTGCAGGCACTTCGCAGGTGAGGGAGACAACTGCTTGTGCTGCTTGGTCTGATTTCATCCCTCTCAAGCTGTCGTGGGCCTGAGGAGGACAGCGGAGAAGGACATGCTGTTACCCAGAGCTCTGCGTGGCACCTCTGGACACATGAGCCATGGCTCACCGCGGTGAGAGTGCTGGCAGCTAATGCTGGCTCAGAAAGGTTTGCTTGTGCTGTCCTCCTTTTTGGCTACTAACCTGGCCCTGTGGAGGCTAAGCTTGGATGTGTTATGACCTTATGGATGCACACCCGGATCTGTCAGAGTAGTGGGGAATGCCGTACAGAATCACAGCATCCCAGAAACACCAGGTTGGAAAAGACCTTTAAGATCAAGTCCAACCGTTCTGGTCCTGGGCTAAACCATATCCCTGAGCACCTCATCTACCTGTCTCTTAAACACACCCAGGGGCAGGGACTCAGCCCCCTCCCTGGGCAGCCTGTGCCAGTGCCCGACAACTCTTTCAGGGAAGAACTTTTTCCTAATGTCTGATCTTACCCTGCCCTGGCACAGCTTGAGCCCATTCCCCCTCATCCTGTCACCTGGCTGAAGAGACCATCGCCCACCTCTCTACACCCTCCTGTTAGGTCAGTCTAGGCAGTGATAAGGTCTCCGCTCAGCCTCCTCTTCTCCAGGCTGAACACCCCCAGCTCCCTCCGCCGCTCCTCGGAAGGTTTGCTCTCCAGCCCCTTCCCCAGCCTGGTTGCCCTTCTCTGGACATGCTCCAGGACCTTGATGTCCTTCTTGTTGTGAGGAGCCCAGAACTGGACACAGTACATGAGGCCGTGTATGTTTTGATACTGTGAGAAACAAAATGGTTGCTTTTTCCACCCTGTAGAGCAAAGGGAGACCATGGGTCTTTGGGCTTCAACCATGGAGAAGGGCAAAGAAGAATTCTCTCAGCCTTGCTCCCCTCATGGAGGAAAAATGTCGGTTTAGTTTGGTCCGATGCTACCGTGCCTGGACAGGGGACCTGCATGCTGAGTCCAGCCGTGCTGTTTGACCTCAGCATCAGTAGCTCGTGTACTCTGCTGCATATTTGGTAAGGTGAATCCTACTCTTCTCTAGGCTACATACCCCTGGGGAAAGTTTCCTTGGTGTAAGCTGTTAAATACCTCACCCCCAGCCTGAGTGTGTGCTGGGAAGGAGGCAGTTTGGTGGGACAAAGGTTCTAACAAAGGCTACATGCTGCAGGACTTGTATTCAAGTGACATGTGCTGAACCCCCAAAGTAAACTCTCCTTCCTTTCCAGGGAATACTGCTGTGTTCAGTTCGCTGTGTGGCCAATGTTCAGTGTTTCTCCTTCCCTTGGTTATTTCTAGGCACAGAAAGAGGGGCAAAACTTGAGCCTCCATTTCCATCTCCTACTTACCCAGTCTTCAGGAACTGAGCTGGAGAAACTGTCCGGAGGCTTTGACTCCTTCCATGTGTCCCACTGAGGAATGTCAGTATTGGCCACCTTCCAGCCTCCTTGAATCGCAATGGGTCTTTATTTCTGTGGGGGGAGGGAGAAAAAGGGGGGGGGGAATAAATAATATCACCACACTGTCTGTCCCGTGTGCATTGCAGTGTAAACAAGGGGATGCTAAATAAGCTCAGAACTCTCTGTGCTGTTCCTTTACCTTCCACTGAAGGATTTCTCTGGGTCAGGTCCACAGCACACAGCCTGGAGCCTCCAGTGTTCCAAGCACTGAATAAAGAAGTGACTCCCCTTGGCAGCGTACCAGTTCTGAGCAGTGATGCGTTACCCTTCCCAAATCCATAGCACTGTGCCCGAAGAATTCAGGCGTTCCTCTGCCGTAAGTGGCCGTGAGGCGCCTGTGGCAGTGTGATTCAAGGCTGATTCAAGGCTGGAGTCGCTGCTGATCAAGGCCAATTCCATCAGTGATGGTCACAGCGCCTCTGGGAATCACTGTGAGGAGAAAACCCACCAGCAGCCACTTTGTGCCCCAGAGAAGGTATGGAGAAGTTATAAGGAGCTGTGCAGGCACCAAGGGCAGGGAAAAAGGAGGGGGGGAAGAATGAGGCGCTCCAGATGCCAGAGAGAGATTCCTCTGCAGCTCGTGGAGAAGACCATGGTGAAGCAGGCTGTCCCCCTGCAGCCCATGGATAAGGATGGGGAGCAGAGACCATCTACAGCCTGTGGAGAGACCGACCCACGCCGCAGCAGGTTTGCCAGGGGACTTGTGACTCTGTGGGGGACCAGGCTGGAGCTACACAAAATTGTGACACCCTTGGCCAACAGAAGGTCTGTTTTAAGCTCTTAAAGAGTATTGTTTGCCAGCAGATTATTGTTTCAAGTCTCTTCTCTCTTCGGAGAGATATTTGCATTGCAGCTTCCCCACCGAGTCAAGGATGATAGAACAGCAGAGCGATGTTTTGGCGGGGGTTTGATGGCTGTTGAGACTGGAAACCCAGATACGTAAGCGAGCGTCCGCTTCGCTTGCTGCAAACCGTGTTTCCGCAAGGCATCGCTGGCAGCGCCGCCCGAACTGCCCTGTGTTCAGCCTGACAGCTCTGCTCCCCAGGCAGTCACAGGTGACGGCATGTGGCTTCCAAACCGCACCCCAAGCGGGATCCCATCCTGTCCCATATGAAACAGCCCTCAGCATCCCCACTGACCAGTCCCGTTCCCCAGAAATCACTCAGAGAAAGACTCTGTCATTTTCTGCAGGATCATAGAATCATGGAACCCTAGAATGTGTTGGGTTGGAAGGGTCCTCCAGAGCTCATCTAGTCCCACGCCCCTGCAGTAAGCAGAGACATCTTCGCTAGATCAGGTCACTCAGTGCCTCATCAAGCCTGACCCTGAATGTCTCCAGGGATGGGGCCTCCATCACCTCTCTGGGCAATATGTGCCAGGGTCTTACCACCCTCATATTGAAGAACTTTTTCCTAATATCCAACCTAAATCTCCCCTTTTCTAGTTTAAACCCATCACTCCTTGTCCTATCACTCCGTGCCCTTGGGAACAGTTCTTCCCCAGCTTTCTTATAGGCACCTTTCAGGGGCTGAAAGGCCGCTGTAAGGTTCCCCTGGAGCCTTCTCCAGGCTGGACAATCCCAACTATCTCAGCCTGTCTCTGTAGGAGAGATGCTCCAGGCCTTGGATCATTTTTGTGTCCCCCTCTGTATGCGCTCCAACAGGCCTATGTCCTTGTGTTGAGGGCTCCAAAGCTGGACACAGCACTCCAGGTGAGGTCTCCCCAGAACAGAGGGGCAAAATCCCTCCTCTCAATGTGCTGGCCACAGTCCTTGTGATGCAGCCCAGGATGCGGTTGGCCTTCTGGGCTCCAGATGCACACTGATGTCTTGCTCGGACGTAACACTGAAATATCAGTGACATTACTAAAGCCAGGTGACCTTAATCTTTCTCTTTTCTGGGTCAGCAACCCAACAAAGCTTTTTTGTTTCATTTAAAACAAGTTTTTTCTACCAAACCGTCTGTGTGAATTTATTGATCATCCTGCCTGTGCTGCAAGTCTGTAGGAGTGAGATGTTTGATAGGATGTCCCAGTAGTTTTCAGGAATCTAAACATCAACCATGTATAAATGGGCTCAGTGTTCATCTCTGGCCCTCCAGGGATCTTTCAGTCCTCCACTATAACCCGATTGTTTAAAGCTTCCTCAAGCCATTGGCCAAAGCAAATAAACCACGATTCATCCAGGCCCTGCTGAGCCCGAATAGCCTTACACCTCTATTTTCCTTATTTGCTTCCATTTTAATTGTCCCATCCTCTTTGTAAGGCTGAAGCAATAGCGTTGGACTCCCCAGCCCTTTCAACCCCTTCCATTAGGAGACTTGGTGCTGGTTTTCCCCATCTCCTGGCCATACAACCCATGCTCCTTTCACCTTTGTTACCGCTGCATCGTGCCTTGGCATGCCCCCGTTTTGCGGGACTGGGAAGGATTTGGTGCATCCCTGGTGCATGTCCTGCCTCAGCACCCCCAGCTACAGCGGAGACCCAGAGGGTGCAGCAGCACCGGCTGGGATTGCAGATAGTCACAGTCACAGGACGTGAGGAGTTGGGAGGGACCTCAAAAGGCCATCTAGTCCAACCCCCTGCCAGAGCAGGATCACCCAGACTAAATCACACAGGAATGCGTCCAGGTGGGTTTGAATGTCTCCAGAGAAGGAGACTCCCCAGCCTCTCTGGGCAGCCTGTCCCAGGGCTCCATCACCCTCATAGTGAAAAGTTCCTCCTGACATTCCCATGGAACCTCCTCTGCTCCAGCTGGCACCCGCTGCCCCTTGTCCTGTCGCTGCCATCCCTGAGAAGAGCCTGGCTACAGCCTCCTGACTCTTGCCCTTCATGTAGTTACAGACATTAATAAAGCCAGAATCTCAGACTCCATCAGGCTCCAGCAAAGGGCCGTGCTGACATGTAACCCCTCTGCGGAAATGAAGATAATTACGAGTAATGAAGGTTTGGTAACTCTCCAAAAATAGCCACAGCCACCCCTCATATTTCAGAGTATCCCAGATACTCCGTTTTTCCCAGGTTTTTCCCCCCTCATTCCTCAGGTGCTCCCACTTTGGTAGCACCAGGAACTCTAGGAACCCCAGACTTAGTCACTTCCTTCAGCAAACCCGACTGACAGCCTGTTTGCTGGGGTGAATTAATGAGCTCCTGATTAGCTACATGCCGTGTGCCGCGTTCTCAGCACTTAACTGACATAATTGATTGCCCAGATGGTTTATCATCTCATTAATCATTCTTTGCATCCCCACCTAGCTACAGGCTTCTCCCCATGTTCCTTGTCACCAAGTTCAGGCTGTCAGATCTGAGTGGTTCTTCTCATCTTCCTTGTGGCCTTTCCCCACTCTCTTGCTGCTCTGGTCATCTCACCAGCAATTTCTCTGCTATGGCTTGTGGCCCTTCTGGTCTGTGTTTCACATGTAGCACCCCAAATTCCTTAATTATCCTCAAATGTATCTTCTCCTGCCCTCTGCCCCACCCCAAGTTCCCCTTTTTTTCCAGCCTTCCTTCTGGAAGTCCCACCATCTGCTGGGGTGGGGTGCCCAGACCATCTCCCATGAGCCAGCTATGCCTTTTTGTCCTAATCCAGGTGCCAACTGGGGGTCTCAGTTCCACCAGACCGATCCCCTTTACCACCACAAACGTTGGTACGACCTGAAGCAGGGACTCACAAGCTGAAGTCCGACCAGCAAAAGACCTTCTCCCTCTCAGAGAGTGCCTTCACGGTGCTGAGTGGCTGTCACCCCTCCTTCCATCACCCAAAACGCCCAAGTGTTCTCCTGCTCGTGGATGTTTGCTGGCTGTACGTGCAGGGCCGAGCTGGCGAAGGCAGTGGGCTGTGTTCGCACCAGAGGGCGCTTACAGACTGCTGAGCAGGAGCCATCCTCTTCTGGAAACCAGGGCTTTGCAAACTCCCTCCTGCTCTCCTGCAAGGTTCTCCAAACCAAACCCCCTCCCTCCCCGTGAGCAGACCCCCTGCGATGCCAATCCTCCCTGTTTGACCGCTGAAATGATACGGCGATGCCGCTAGTTTGGGTTGAGGGTAAAGACGTGGTGGTTCACACTGGAAACCAGACTTGTTACACAAGGTTGCCCAGGGCCTGGTCCCAGATCTCCCAGAATAAGTGGCCTTCCCACCTGCAAGTGCTCATGTGCACCCAGAGCATCCTTG
>VZTU01015607.1:85860-104298 GCA_013400835.1 Zapornia atra
CCCCCCGCCCCGCCCTCCCCATCTGACATGTCCCCAGCCCAGCTTTAGAAGGACCTGCAGCTCAGGAGAGGGTTGCTCTGGTGTCCCCTTCTTTGTGCAACCTGGTCCAACATGTCTGTTTTCTGATACCACCGATCCATGGGTGTGATTTTCCATCACAACAGGCTTTTAAACACCAGTGCTGAAGACAACATGATTTTGGCATTCCCTGGAGGCTTGGCCAAACCTCCCTGCTTATTAATAGCATTACATGACTTAATTAGGCTGAACACTAGAGGGTTCAGGACACCAATTGTTGCCCGCTTTTCCATCTATTAGAAAAACACAAGAACAAGACTTTTTGGGTGTTTAAATCCCTCCCTACTGCCTGGAACCTCTGCAGCTGATTTTTCCAGGCCGATGCCTCAGGGAGGGAGGCAGGGCGTGAAGCGAGGGCAGCCCTGCCAAGCAGTACAGCCAAACACCACAAAAGAGCCTTTTAGCTGCCTGGCACTTCGCCTCTGCAGTCTGCATACATTAGATACTGTCGTAGCCTCTTACTATGCAACCAGCGCAATGGGTTTCCCAAAACCTTCCCCAGTCCTCACCCTTCCCCAGTTTAATTCCCCCTTACAAGGTATGAAATCCCATCCGCCGCGCTAGGATGTTGACCCCAGCGTGATGGTAATCCCAGCTGCACACTCCTGGCAACCTATCTTCTTGAGTCATCCGCGAGTTTGTTGGGGTTTTTTCCCTTTGAAAGCTTAGGATGAATATCTGGAGGGAAAATCCAGCTTGAAACTAGCCATAAAAGACCATGTGTAATATAAAAGAGCATAAGATGACATAAATAATATAGGATCCTGTAGAATACTGGCTGAGAGAGAGAAGTAATACTTGCTGTGCTTAGAAATACAGTATGTTCTGCAGAGCAAAAGGGAAAGTGGTCCTTCTCCCAGGAAAATTTACTGAAAAACCAAAATTAGAAGCAGGAGGAAAGTATTAAATCACCTCAACTCTGGCTTTTTGGAATGTATTGGTTGTTTTCCTGAGAAGCAGGTTGCTCCCAGTTAGGCCTGTCCCGAGAAGGGACGAGCTCAGCTGATGCTCTGCCCAAGCTATTTGCTAAAGCAAAATTAGCAAAGCAGAGAGCGACCATAATTACTGGCTAAATGGGTTTGGAGATGAGATAGGGAGATGGATGAGAAAGTGTTTAGGAAAGAAATTGCGAGGCCAGTATTGGGGTGGAAGGAGGTTACTCAGGGATCTGCTCCAGGGTTGATCCTCAGTCTGTTATTGTTTGTTGTTTTAATTGATGGTCTTAGACTAAACACAAGCACAGATTTAATTGTCAAGACAGCAAAGTATATGGAAGAGGAAGAGAGTATCATGTGAGCCGGTACAAGTAATGCTGAGAGCCGGGGGGAAATGTCTTTGCCCAGCCTGCAGTGCTGCACACCCAGGTATGAACTTTGTGCTGTAAACTCAAAGCCAGGCTCTGAACATCCCAGCCACCCTCGGGAAATCATAGAGTCATAGAATGGCATGGGTTGGAAGGGACCCCAAGGATCATAGAGTTCCAACCCCCCTGCCACAGGCAGGGCCACCAACCTCCAGGCCTGGATCTACATAAGGTTGTCACCGCTCCCCTTGGCCCACCTTTCCCCACCAGAAGGAAGCCAGGCACCCGAGGAGACGGCGTGAAGCAGTTAAGCACGACCCACACTTTGCAAACATCAGCAACCCCGGCTACACAAGGTTGCCCAGGGCCCCATCCAACCTGGCCTTGGAAATGTCACTGAATGACACTGCTGTGGAAAGACAAATGCAATTCCTAGGAACTCTCAGGGAAGTTATTTCCAGCAGAGATGTGTAATCCAGGGGGTACCAGCTGCCGTACCCCTGGAGGAACATCACATTGACCATCGCTCCGCCAGCCCCTCCTGCCGCCCAAGGAGGAGAGGGATACTCAGAGGAGTTCACACACACACAGAGATCTTTTTCACTGTGGTGAGTGCGAGAGAGAACAGTTCCCGCGTGTGGGCTGCTTCGTACAGCGTGGATGTCATGTTGGCATCATGGGTTTGCTTTCCCAGGAAGGGAAATGACACGAGCCTGTGAATAATCGGGCAAGCAATTCACCCTCTTGGCTTCTATGGCTCGACTGCAGCTCTGCGTGACGGGCAAGGGGAAGCTGAGAAAGAGGGTCAGGAGAGTATTTGTAGCCAGGAATCTGGTCTCAAGACCACCAGGACAAACTCAGGCTAGGACTGGAGCTAGCTGGAAAGCTTTTTAAAGTGGTTTTGTTGGTTTTGTTTTTTTTAAAACGAGCTATTAAAATGTGTTGTCAAAGTAATGCGTCCAGCTGGAAGAGTTGAAGCTGAGCAAAGAAGGTGATCTCCCCCTCTGCTCTGCCTTGGTCAGGCCCCACCTGCAGTATTGTGTCCAGTTTGGGATCCCTGGTATAAAAAAGACAGGGATCTCCTGGAGAGAGTCCAGGGGAGGGCTATGAAAATGATTAAAGGCCTGGAGCATCTCCCCTACAAGGAAAGGCTGAGTGAGCTGGGGCTATTCAGCCTGGAGAAAAGAAGCCTGAGAGGGGATCTGATCAGTGTTTATCCATATCTGAGGGGTGGGACACAGGGGGAAATGGCCAGCCTCTTCTCAGTGTCTGTGGGGACAGGACAAGGGGCGATGGCCTCAAGTTGGAGCACAGGAAGCTCCGCACCAATATGGGGAAGAACTTCTTCCCAGTGAGGGTGAGGGAGCCCTGGGACAGGCTGCCCAGGGTGGTGTGGAGTCTCCTTCTCTGGATATATTCCAGCCCTGGCTGGACACCTCCCTGTGGTGGTGTGACCTGTCCTAGGGACCCTGCTTTGGGAGGGGGGCTGGACCCGATGATCTCTGGAGCTCCCTTCCAACACCTACAGCTCTGTGATTCTGTGAAAGGGAATTTACACGGCAGCACAAGGAACCCAAAAACCTCTGGGGGGTGATTTCCCCAAGACAGACTAATTCCTGTCTAGCTTGTTCCCCAGCATCGCCTCTAATTGGTAGAGCCTTGCAGAAGGGCCTGTGTGAGGAAGGGAAGGTAATAATGAGCCCAGCATTTTTCTCTGTGAGGACTTTCTGGCTTCGGGGAGATGAAATTTGTTGATGGGTGTCGAAGAAAGGCTTCTCCCCCATTGCACAAAATCATGGTTCTTGAGGGAAGTGAGAGGAAAATCCTGATGCTAACGTAGGGCAGCTTGGGCATCCCAGGAAAAGTGCTGGGGAGAAGACCTGAAACTTTGAACAAACAGAGCAGAGCAATGCCTGGAGTCTGTTTCTGCTGCTGCCCTTCCTTGCATGCAGCACCCATCTGATTCCCAATCCATGGATGCTCATTCAGGAACAAAATTTGGGAATCAAGAAGAAAAATCTCAGTAACTCTACAAGTCTTTTTGTCTCATTTGGGAGAAAGCCAGCGCCAGGGACAGCTGGGGGCTGCAGCTTCCCCTGGAGAGCGTAGCCTGAGGTTGCAGGGGGCTTTGTAGCTCCTTTGTGAGAGCCATCCCATGAGCTGTAAAAATCAAACTTCTTCTGAACCCTTTTGGTGTGAGGGTCCATCACCTGTCAGACTGGCCAGGTCACAGGTGTGTAGCATAACCCAGCCACTCAGGCTGGGGGGGGGATTTCAGGAGGTCTTCATCTAATCTCCTGCTCAATGCCTGGGGTCAGACCATGTTGCTCATGGGCTTCAACCAGTTGGGTCTTAAAAACCTCTGAGGATGGAGATGGCAAAAACTCTCTGGGCAAACTGTGCCACTGCTTGAGTGGCCTCAGTCACCCAGTGTCACCCATCCCAGAGCCAGGGTCCTCTGGGTGCCAGGGTCCCAAGGAAGGTTTGGTACAGCCCAACCAATGCCGGTTTTCATCCTTGGAAGCCTTGCAGAGGGACAGAGGTCCTTTCAACATCTGATTCTGATCAGCATGGGGTGGTGGTTTGGGCTGTGAGCCATGAGCATTGCAAATGGTGAGGAAAAATCAGCTTACTCTTTGTTGGTGGCTAGTTTCACCTCAAGTTAGCAGCCCCAGTGAGGACAAAGTGAAAGTAGGACCAATATAAACTGGAGGTCAGCCTGCAGGCCAGAAATTGTGTGGGGAAAACCAAGGCCAGTGCTGTGCTAAGAGGAAGAACAGGTTATTACCCTGCCTCTGCAGAAACCACCTCCAAGAAAATCTGGGCGATGACATGCCACAAAGGTGTTTGTTGGTACAAATTGTTATTGCTGGGTCCCAGGAGAGGTGATGGGACTGAAAGCTTGGCAAAAACTTTAATAGGGTGTGTGAAAAAAGTTGAGACTATTGCTTTGGCAAGACAAAGCAGGATCCTAAGGGATGAGGGGTGCAACTTCTACCTCTTTTTTAACAACTCACTGAGAAAAAGGAATCATAGAATCACAAAATCACAGACTCCTGAGTTGGAAGGGACCCCTAAGGACCATTGAGTCCAACTCCTGGCTCCACATAGGCCCAGCCAAGGCAGAGTATGGGGCTGAGTGCATCGTCCAAACGCTTCTTGCCCACAGCCCAGCTCAGTGCTGTGACCCCTTCCCTGGGGAGCCTGTGCCAGTGCCCGACCCCCCTCTCAAGTACAGAACCTCTTCCTAACATCCAACATAAACCTCCCCTGGCGCAGCTTCACACTCTTCCCTCGGGTGCTATCCCTGGTCCCCAAAGTGCCCCTTCACTCCCCCTTGTCACAAAGCCACAGACCACCATGAGGTCTCCCCTCAGCCTCCTCTTCTCCAGGCTAAACAAAACCAGGGACTTCAGCCTCTCCTTGTAAGACTTCCCCTCCAGACCCTTCATCATCCTCATTGGCCTAGGAAGATCCGTTGCAAACCCAAAGAGCATCTGACCTAAAAGGAAGCTTTGATGCAAGCAACCAGAAAAACTCCGTGTCTCAGCTGCACTTGAAGGAGCTGCAAGGCAGCTGGGATCAGGGTGGGGAGTCAAATCCATCCCAGCTCTCCCCAAACGCAGAGGTGGGATCAACTTATTTCTAGAGACACAAATTAGATGCAATAGTTACACTTTCTTTGAGAAAATAAACAAACAAAAAAAACCAACCCAGAGAGAGCCTAAAAGCAATAAGAAATGTATGTATTTATACAGCACTCTTCCAGCAGTATATGAGATCCATGGTTCTCTCTTTTAGTTTTTAATAGCCAAGCCTCCTCGGAAAACTCGGTCTCGATCCAGTGTGGAGATAAGCAAATAAGTTTGATTGCAACACAGAGGAAATTGTGAGTTATTTTGGGAAGGGGAAGAACAAGAGAGATTTCAAAACCGAACCTCAGTGGCAACACTAATTATAAACCGTGACGATTCATCGCAGACCCGCTTGGGAAAGGGGGGGCTGGCAGCGGGGACAGAAACTGAGTTAAAAGTGAGGTTGTTTGGTAAATGGGAAGGCTGAGACATCCTGCTTAGGGCCCAAGTGTGGGAAGTTATCTAAAATTAAACAAACAAATAAACCCCCCAAAACTCTGAAGATCTCAGCACCATCTGGAGACTCTGGGAGAAGAGAAACAGCTTGCTGCTGTAGGAGGCATTAAAGAGCAGGGTTTATATATACACATATAGATGTATAAAGATGTATATCAAAGCCATGCACATCACCAACAGAGGTGAGGCCAAGGCTCAGAAGTCAAATCCAGTCGGAGATGTCTGAAGTAATGGTTTATTTGGGATATTTTGTTTGATTTCAGCTCTGGCTTACTGCAAAACCCCGCTCACAGTGCGTGTTGGCCGGGCCCTGTGCCTCCCAGGTGGTCACAATGTTGGGCAAGTTTGATGGAAGGAAAGGGGAAAGCAAGTGGTGTTTATCCCACTGGGATGCTATAAGGTGGTTTTGTGTTAATGGGGGAATTTTTTTGACCAGAAGCAATAAAAGAGCCAAGGAAAACTGGGCATGCAAATCCCAGGGCAGCCAACATCTGAGAAGGGTACAGAAAATCCAGCAGAAAACCAGCAGAGCTGGAAAGGGGCTGAAAAACCGAACAAGAATTGAGTATATTGGCAGAAAAGCAATCCTATGAAATAATAATAATAATAATAATAATAATAATAATAATAAAAAAAGATGTTTTTGCCAGCTTGCTGGGATGAGGTGCCAAGTGCTGAGAGAGGCAACTCCCTGTCCCAGAAACAGCAAGTGTTGTGGAGCTGAGCCGAGCCCTGGACAGGAGACCTTGACCTGTAGCTAACATTAATTTGCTTAATGTGTATGAGTTGTCTCTGGGATGAAAAATCATTCTGACAGTGATTAATTTATTTCAACGTGGACGTAATGACTCTCTAGTCTTCAGGAGAAGAACCACATTGCATTCCAAAGTGGTAAGAGCACATGAAGAGGTCCCTTCTCCTTTTTAAAACCCAGTTCAGTCCCCTAAAATGAGGTTTATTTCAAGGTACAGAGAGTTTTTGGTTTAGATACAGCTTCCGCAGCAGGTTGAACCAGTGAAGTGCAGTTCAGTTGCTAGGCATGAGCAATTAAATTAAATTAAATTAAATTAAATTTAAAAGTTAAGCTCTCATTATCTGAAACTGTGCACTGGAAATTAATAGACACTTAGGGCCTTAATCTCTGTTCCTCAGATCTCTAGCTGCATAAGGGAGCAGCATCACCCCCGTCTCATTTCCTCATCTTAATTATATAGGATTACAATGCTTGCACCTCCTCATTGATGTTTGTGCATCGTGTTGATATGCTGGTGAAACACCCCAAAGGTAGGACTTCTGTGCTCTGTGTCACACCCAGACGCGCTTTGGATCATAACATGTAGAGGAACATTCTGATGAGAAGGACAGGAAGGACTGTTGAGTGACTCCCCATGTACTGAACAGGAAAAAACAGCATTGAAACCTATAAAAAAGACTGTTTTAACACTTACCCACCAGAAGACCAAACCCAGGATGGCAAGAAGATCAAGCCCAAAATGGCAAGAAGACCATGCTCAGAGTGGCAAGACCAAGCCCAGGACGGCCAGGCAGCCTAAATTCTGGGACTGACTTTGCAACCCTTGTTTCCTGTAAGAGCCCCAAATTCCCTGCTGTGATGTGATGCTGATGCTGAGGTGGATCTCAAGGAGACATCCCTGGTCTTACATCCACCACAGCTGATGGCCTGGCTCCACCACCAGCGTCTTTGGGGGGTAGGGGGCACACCACATCTACCCTCAGTGCCTTTGGGGAATTAGCCCCCCAAATAAGCATTTGTCAAACATACCACTGCAAGCTACTTTTATTTGGGGAGGGGGGAATGCCAGGCATGGCAAAATTATGATTACAGGGAAGCAGCCCAACCTGGCACAAACCTGGTAAGCAAACTTGTCCACAGCAGCGTCCCAGTCCTGGCAAATCCTAGCACACTCCCAGCTGCCAGCATCAACCAGCATTTCCCAGTGAAACCAGAGCAACCCTTCCTCTGGGATTCCATGTTGGTTTTCCCCATCAGGGCTGACCAAAAACACCCCAAACCCCACCAAATGTAACTTGGCAAAAGGTTCTTATTTTGGTCTTGGTGGGGGGGGAAACCCTCAGCAATAATTAGTGCTTCTGATCACATCATTAGGGGAGAAAACATGATTTTAATGGGAAGCTGTGACATTTGGTAGTCCTTTTTCTAGCACCTCTCCCCTGACCCCCCTTCACACCCCGGTAGGGAGCCGGGCATCCCCTTTCGCTGCCTCTGCTCGCGGTAGGGGCGCTGTGGCTCCTCTGTCCGTGAGGTTGTATTTAGCAGCCGCGCGGCGGCATTTCCAGCTTTCTATTTCTGTAAATGCCATTTCCCAGGGAAGAGGCAGCGCCTCCTCCCATCTGTGCGAGCACCCAGAGGCAAGAGCTGTGTTTTTGCTGCATGCATGGATGATTGCACCCTTCGCCTTGCGCAGGGATTGGGGTGACTCCCCCTGGCCTGGGCAGCGCAGCCAGTGCTGGTCCAGCCGGTACCCACATCTGTGCCACCAGCATACCAACGTGCGGCTCATTCCCCTTCCCTCTCTGCAGTGCATCCCACAGCTATTCCCCCTTCCCTTATAGCACAGGGAAAGGTTTTCCTCCTCCTCCTTGCCTGCATCCCCCAACTGCAATCAGTCATGGGAAGGTTCTTCTCCTTGACACCCCTTCTGATGCCATCCCTGCTCTGGCTGCATGGTCAGACAGCAGAGGCTGGGTCACACAACAGTGTTCAGGGTTGGGCCATCCTCCATGGCATCAGCCACTTTCTGCACACGTGGCATTGCACGGAGGTAGCACACAAGTGTGGGGATGGGTACGTGAAGAGCCCAATGTAGCAATGGGGAAACAACAACAAATAAAACCCACGCAGGAATGTCTGCACAACAGTCCTTCACGTGGCTGTCTGGGGGTTTTCTTGGCTGACCTAGAGTTTTAGGCTTCGCAGGATTATTCCTTAAACACCTTAAAAGCTACCCACTGGCAGTGGTGTCCCCTGGGCTGGATACCATGGCCCCAGGACCATCAGCATGAGATCAAAAGGCATTGGGACAATTTCCCCCAGGAAAGCATGGAGATACCTGCTTCCCTCTGGGCACCTTCCCACCTCACAGGGAAGGCAGTTTTGCAGCTTTCTCCCTGGGTAGTAACTCCAGCCACAGACTTTTACTATGTTTTCCTTCGCATGAAAAGCTCTTTTATGACCACAAGATGTGTCAGCCTAATACAGCCCTGAAATACAGAGCATTGCAACAAGCTCGGCTGGTCTTTCAGGCTGTAAAAGGTACCTAAATCTCTCATTTCTTTCCATATTTTTCCTCCAAAGTCTCTCAAAGGCTTTGCTCTTGAAAGCTTTGCTGATGGAGGCAGTCGGGAATGCTCTGGCAGACCCAGACCCTGTGCAAGCAGCTACAGCAAACAATGAAGAGAGAGAAAGAGGAGCAAAGTGATGCTTAAAACTACAACACACCTCTGGGACCCAACCTGGTCCTTGCAGGATTTCCCTCTAGTGCAGCACCTTCTTGGCCTGAGAAAAAACTCCTGTCTCTTTGAACTTGTGGCCAGCAGAGTGTGGCCAGATGAGTATCCTGGAGAGCCTTTTGTTAGTAACATCACGCTCAAAGTAAACCTATTTTTCTTTTTCTCAATGCTCAACAGGCAGCGGCTACCCAAAAGAGCATCTCAGGGCTCAACCTGGTCTTCCAGGTCTTCCAGGCTGGGACAGCTTTCCCCCACTGTCAGAGTGATTCCTAAATACTAGCTGTTCTAAAATAGTGATGGAATTTAAGAGACACATGAAGATCTTTTAGAGGGATGCTTAGTGACTTGGCTTAGCCAAGCAGGAGCTGCAGTTGTGCAAAGAAGAGCTATGCAAACCCTTTGGGCCACCCAAAACTGCTTGCCATCCAAACACTTAATTCTTTCCTGAGTATCTGAAGAGGACATAGACCAGCGAGCGCTGCCCTTGGGCCGCAACTGGAAAGGACATCGCAGCAAATCAGTGCAGGGACAGGATTTAGAAAATTCAGACACAGGGAAAGAAAATTCTGTGCAAGGCAGGATTTGCTCTCAGCCAAACTGCTGGCCCAGGGCTGGGTAATTCAGCCCCTATGACTGACTCACCCAAAGCATGCAAACGGAGCAGCACAAGAACCAGAGTAACCTGACGCTAAAAGTACAGCTCAGCGATTACTCCAAGCCCTTTTGTACCACACATGAACAAGGCTGATGCGCCACCAGCATCCAGCAAAGATGAAGGAAGGGGAGAAGCGACCGAGCTGAATTCAGGCAGCCCCCCCATCTATCTTTAAAAGCTAATTTGGTCTGCATAACTGGCAGCGTGAATTCGTTCACTGGAAAGCAGACTGGTGGCTCTGGAGGTGGTGAGTTTAACCCAGCGCTGTCGTGAAGCTGCATTTAGTTCTTATGCTGCTTTCACACAGGAACACACTCAGGAGCAGCTTGCTCAGGATGCCATTCTCTTTCTGGCACGGTTTGGCCAGAAGCAGATCACCCATTTCTGCTGTTTCATTGGTGGTTGGCAGGAGATTCAGAAGCTGTGCTTTCCCTCTTGCAGTTGGGCTTACCTGGTGTAAAAAATGTGGGCAGGGAGGAACAAGCAAGTTCTGCCCTGGATTTTTCTTTCATGCAAGAAAACCCTTCATTCCACCCCAAACCTGACATATTATGGTCTCTATTTCAGTTGTACTCTGAGGTCAGAGCTCAGTGGTGTCCACACCCTTTATGTGTTCCTAAATTCCATCACCCATTTGTTTCAGTGGCTTTTTCCTTCCTAAATCATCCTCCAGGTTCACAAACATTTCTGTTGTCTCCCACACCTCGCAGGGCCCAGGGCACACACACAGACCGACCAAAGCATGAACACCCCTCGGGTCCAGCAGTTCCCAGCATCCCCACCACCAGCCTGCATGAGGCAGAGCACCAACTCCCCCCTCTCCCCTGTAGCCCCTTCTGGGATTCCTATGCCTGGGCTCAGCGCTGCTCTCCCATCCAGGATCTCAAGCAAACCACGCAGAGCCTCCAGACACCACCTGATATCCTGATGGCTAAGGACATCCACAAACCCGAATGCTTCAGGTGCAACACAACTAAAATGTGAGTTTGGAGACTTAAAACAGACCATACGAACTCCTGGGTGCAGGAAGGTGGAACACGTCATAATCCTCTGGGTATTCAGAGCCCAGAGCTTCACACCTCTTCTGCAGAGAACTAGCAGGTCATGGTGGCTGGGGAAGTCCCCTTCAAACCCTCATTGCTCCCCAGTGCTGGGATTTTATGCAAAGGGGTCTGCTGTCACACCTGAGAGCTGGGACAGCAGGCTGATGGCAGTGGATTGATCCTACATAGGGATAAAGCAGATGCAAGTACAGCTACCTTGGTCTATGCTTGCAATAGAAAATTGAGCCCATACAGACCCAATAAATTACTGTCAGGTTTCCTGGCCCCACCACAAAGCCCATTCATCCATCTCTCCGTCACTCAAAGCATCCAAGCAGAGATAAGTCATGGTCTCTTGAGCATAGCAAGGAAAACGTGGAGAAAAGCCAGAAACCACCGGAGAATTCAGCACTGGAGATTGCATTGCACCTTCTCCTGCCCAGATAAATTTCTTTCACATCCCCCCCTCTACTTTTTCTCCTCAGACAATGTTTCTTCTGAAGTTATTCCAGGACTGATATCAGGCTCCTTTGATGCACTGAAATTCCCCAAAGAACAATACTCAACTTTCGCACACAACCCTTATCTGCATGTATATATTCCTCCTCTCTGCCTCCAAGGAATAGCTTCCTATGATCTTCCAGTGTTTATTTAGGTCATTTTTTGTGTCAATCCAAATTTCTCTTTGGAGAAGAAAGCCTTCGTATGTTTCTTCAGATGTCCCTCTCCCTCTCGTACAGTCACATACGCAGCTATGAAGCCTTTCCTCCATACAAACATGGAAATACAGAGAAAGTATCCTAGTTATCTTCAGGATTTACCCCTGGGGTAACCACTCCCCTTGAAGTCTGTATGTATTAGCTTGCACATTTGCTTCAATTAGCAGCGTTAACCCAACACTGAGGCAATTTCCAGAGCCTCCACCCAAGTTTCTACTCCACGGTTTTGCTTCTCCCAGAGTCTAAAAGCGCTATTCTACACATCTCATGCAAGCACAGCGTGTCGCTGTATCCATAGGAACTTAAAAGACACTTTTTATAGATCAGATTTCAGCTGATCACAGCCCTCTGGACACGAAACTGTTCAAGAGCAGGAGCTGCCTGCATCTGGAGGCACCTCTGCCCTGCTTCTCCCTGGGTAAGGTCCCCTGCTTCTCCCTGGGTAAGGGAAGGGTTGCCTTCCTTACCAGCCACCCTCCTACAACCAGCCACTACAAGATTGCAAAGGAGGAAAACAAGGCTGTTATTTTCCTCTGATCACCAGACAGTGAATGTTATTCTGAGGCTGCCGGGTCCGCATTAGAGAGAGCCTCTGAATTTCTGATGGTTTCTGCAATTTGCCACAGACCAGGTATCACTCACATGCACATAACCAGCTTGTTCCTCAGTAAAACAGCCCCCAGCAACACCCGGTTCAGGAGGAGGAGGGCTCGCTCCCTGCCGTTCCAGCTCCTGGAGCTGGAGGGACCAAGGCTTGAGCCAACTTTTCCCATGAGGGATGAAGAGGACAAATAAGCATCCTTACGATTCAGCTCACGGGCTTTGGGAGGTGCTACGTTTCTGCCCAGGGTTGCTGGTCTTTTGTAGGCACTAATCTGCTGACATGGCAACTGGATCCACTTGGGTGGATCCGTGGATAAGCACACATTTCCATGGCAGAAGTCTGTGTGGGCACAACAACAACAAAAAAAGCCTCTTTGTGCCAAAGGAGCCAGGTGCCAATTTTTCCTCACTGTAATCTCTTGGTGAAACCACTTATCTGAAAAGGCAGGAGGAAGCTGGCTCCAGTTCTTTGCATAATTAAAGACCTGGTGCTCTAGGCATGTACCTTTGGAGCAGAAATCTTATTCTCTCACTTCTCAGCTCCCAAGGAAACATGACTTAGCTAGAATGACTTAGAAATGTATCAGACCAAGATCTATTCATCCCTCACTTCATAAGCTCTGAGTCAGGTGCATTTTGGTATTCACATCCACGCTGGTGGGAGCAGACCTGACAATTCATCCACAGGTATGAGCCTGGGCCATGAGTATTTACATCTCATCACATGATATAAAGCTGCTTTAAGTTTTAGGAATAAATAGTCCTATATCCATCCATCCATCCATCCATGCAAGTATCTATCTACCTACCTACCTAATTACCCACCTGTGTGTGGGTCTCTACAAAACCACACAGGTATAGATGAGAGAGGGGGTTATTTATAACAAAAGCAGACTTTTAATAAGCATTACAAAATATACCTGAGGGTTTGGGGATGTTTCAGTATGGCTGCTCAGCGGTTTGCCCACTGGAAGTTTTTTCTAGCTGACAGTCTGCTGTAAATGTTGGGTTTTTTCACCTAGAGAAAAACATTTATTTAACCAAGGTTGGACTCTCCTCCTTCCATGAAACCGTTTGTTTTTAAAGGGTGTTTTTATTCCTTAAGTGGACATGAGTGGCCAAGTTGAATAAACTTCTTCTTAACTTCCCTTTAACTTGTCACAGTAAGGTGAGAAGAGGTCTCTTCATGCTCTCTGTTGGAGAGCAAGGCAAACTCTTTAAGGAGAATACCCAAGGTTGGTATATCTCTGCTTCAGCAGCTTCCTGACACAGGCTCTTGGCTTGTTTCTCATGGTTAAGTTTCACTGATCATGCTCCCTGCGTTTCAGCATGGCCACTCCCCTCACAAAGGATATTCCTGCACTTTTTACCCAATTCCCCTGATTTTTTTCCCAGAAGCTTTACCAAGAGCAGCTCCCAACAATGCCTGCGTAGGGAGAGGTTGCCTTTCCATAAGACTGGGATGGGAAAGGCAGTAGTTACGGTCAAATATAGCTGCCCAAATTTTGGGGGAGAAAGACTTTTAAAGATAAGAGACTGAAACCCACTGAGTTGAAGACCAGCATGTTCATGTAGTAGCATGTTCAGCTACTACAAGCAGTAAAACCTGCACTATTTTGATGTCCTCATCAAAAAATGCTAAACTAGCCATAAATTTGCTGGGTAACTTTGCTAAAAGCTGCAAACGTGGATGTCCTCTGGATTTGTCTCATTGGAGCAGGGTGAGGGTCTGGCCGTGCTGAGCCAGACCTGTCGATGGGAGATGGGGCTAATACATGAGCCTGCGTGCATCGCTCCGAGCTCCCAGAGGACTTCCCCTCAGGACAGGTTTGTATGGTTCTGGAAAGGACCACGTTTCCTAACCTGCTCCCCAGCTCCTGGCAGTGAGGGCTTTTGCTTCTCCGTGTGATGCTCATGAGCAGCCCTTGTACGCTCGCTCAAGCAGACAAGCTGTATTTGCATGAGTAACCCTGAAACTCTTGATGGATGGAAGTTTGGCGATAAGGCGGCTGTGCTCTGCATCCAAATGGAGCCGTAATTTTGCCGCTGGGTAGTTTATATTCAGGCACCGCTCCTTCAGGACGTAGCTGTAGGATCAATGATGTTAAGGAAGCAGCAAATTAACCAGCAACTCATTTATAATGTCAATTCTGTCTAGAAAAATGACTATTGCTGTTGGGGCTGGGACGAACCTGATTATTCAGGTGGGTTGAAATGCATTTTCTGCGATGTTCGATCCTTGCTGAGGAGCTGTGGAGAGCAGCATTGAGAAGCAGCATCACAGGCTGGTGTTAGGCATTCTCTGGATGTCTTTGCCATTACGAGGTGATAGTGGCATACCTGCACCAGCGGTGGGGGAGGACATGAGACCTCAGTGCAAGATTCAAACCCACCAGACCTTTGCCAAGCATGGCATTTCCATCCTGATTCTGGCATCACACGTAGAGAGAAGGGTATCGGAAACATCCAGAACACCCTGCAGCTAATTACTCGTGTTGTAGCTCACGAGCCTGCAGGTCGCAGCAGAAACACAAGATGTGGTGGTGGTCAGTGGAGAGATTGTGTTAACGAACATGAATGCGCTTATGGGCTCCTGCTCCCGCTCCCTGTTCACAGAGCTGCTGGTGCTGACCTCTTGCTGAGCTGCGCTGAATTACTGAGGGTCTAAGCTTCCTTTGCTTGGGGTGCTTTGTAGGGGACAGAGACTGTGCCCCCGGTATTAGCATGAGATGTAGGCTGCCGTGAATGAGCTGAATTAATCCACTTGCCCTCATTGCACAGGGAATGGCCAGCAGACATGGAGATGGCAGCTCAATCAACAGTCCATCTCATTTTAGACAAGTTTGTCTTCTAAGTGGTGGCTTGCCTTTGGTCTCTGTAGGTGGGTTTGGACTGTCATATGCATTTACAGTTGTGTTTATTAATAGAATTTGATTGGCAATGTACTAATTCAAGTTCCAATGTGACTAATCTAGTTGATACACCAATTTGGGGTGGGGATGCCTCTACCTGATGAACCATCAGCAGCTGTGGGTTGTGCTGGTCCTTCCCTTACTCACTTCTCAGTTGTGTGGATACAACCCATCAGGCTCCCTGGCAACCTACAAGCTTCCCTGTAGGCTCGCTTCCCTGGATCACTTCAAAAACACCAGGACCAGTGTCCTGGCTTTTTGTTTGAGTATAAGTCTTGGGTAAGACTGGTCTGCAAGCCAAGGCTGGGCTGGTGGAATGACCATGCCTGACCAAAGGTGAAGCTCACTGGCAGATGATTCACATGGCAGGATGCTGTGGATCAAATGTAAATCTCCAAAATGTATTTTGCAGGGTTATTCCTTCTGTTGATATACGTCTCTTAGATGCTCAACGAAGGTCCTGAGCCCAGCCTGTTTGAACAGAAGAAGTGGCAATCCCAGCTGAAAAGCCCTCACAAATGCAAAAGACTGGAAGAAGAAGACAGTACCTGCCAGCAAGAGAGGCTGCTGGGCACTGACACTGTTGCAGCCAGCTCTGGGGAAGGGGCAATGGCAAAAAAGACCTCATGGATCATGCCATCCCCTCAAAGCCATGGGGACATGAGAAATAAAATGGGTTCAGCACAGAGACCAGGTCACAGCACAATAGGCTAGGTCAGCCAGGCAGGTTTGCACAGCTGTGCAACACAGGAATTTCTTGATGTTCCCAAAGGATGCATAGTTCCTAATACTCCTCAATCCTCTCCTCCATAAACCAGGCTGCCCCGGTGGTGCCTTGGAATGTTTCATCCCAAAATCCATGAAACCAGCAGGTTTGTGAGGCACCACCAAGATAGAGTGGGGCTGCTCAGGTCTCACTGCAACTCCACAGCACTGCCACTTGAACGTGACTGTTTTCCAAGACTACATTTCCAGGTGGCAAAATCAATGTTCTGAGCACAGATATCTAAAACCAATTTTTTAAAGGTTCATCCAAGACATATATAAGAAAAATTAATAGTATAACAAGCTGGCTCCTATTGACTTCAGAGGGAGCTTGGATACAATCCGACAGTATTTCAAGCCTGTAGAGCACCTTCCCTCTGACTCCAACAGCCGCTGCATCCTTTGCTGATTAATGCACTACAGTGCAGTATGAGTTATTCATGTCTTCATGGTTGGGAATACGTGAGCCCTAGAGCACTTCCAAGCTGCTTATCTCCAGCTGTACAGCTTGTGGGCTGCAAGGTCATGAGCAGAAAGCCAGCGGAGATGAGAATCCCAGGACAAGAGCTCAAAATGGCATGTACCTGCAATGCCATTACTGGATATCAGTCTTTCTGCAGTGTGTGGCCTTCAACAGGCCCTTGTAGCCATCAGAGTGGGAATGGCTCCAAAATGGGATACTTAACAGATGAAAGATGTTTGTTTTCAATGTTGTCTAGCTTGGATATGCTAATCCATTTTGTCATCCCTCAGACTTGGAAGCGGCTGTGTAATAAGGCCTGACAGGGAAACTGTCAGAAAAAGGGGCAAGCAGACCAGTGCTGTCAAAGTGCTGACTTCCCAGTCCCCTTAGGTCTCTATTTGGTCATTACTTTGCACTTTTGCAATCACTCTGCTGATCCAAAGGACAGCTGGCATGGCTGTGTGCCACACGAGCGCGTTGCGGCTCAGTCTAACCTGAGAATCCTCTGTCCGTTCACAAACCACACACTGCACCTTCCTGAAGAAGTCTGGTTACAGGGGTGACCACGCGCACAGGCGACACACACACTGTTGTCCGTAGGAGTGCTTGGTCCCTGGAGGCACTAGGACAAATTGGTTTTGGTCCAAGAGAATGGACAGGAGCCCTAGCAGGTCTCCAGGTCAGACATCCTACTTGCGCTGGTACCAAACTACAGGAAAGTCCACAAACTAAATCCCACCAGTGACAAAGGGATTGTCTAGCCACAGCCCAGTTAATTCTACCCATGAGCAAGCTGAGCTTGACCTGACAAGCCACCTCCCAGGATTACTTCACCACCACTTGACCTTTCAGTCTAGAAAGGTGCTTACCTTGTCTGAAGCTTCTGAGGGTTTTGTAATGATCTACTTCTTGTTATGTACTGTGCCAGGGGACCAAAATCCCCACATCCCCAAAGTCATCCGCAAAAGGCAGAGCAATGCCCATGTTGGATCTGCCCATAAGATGTCCCTGTTCTGTGCAGGACAGAGATTGATGTGGCACACATTCCCACCCTAGTGACACCAGGCTGGGCCAAATTTAGTCAACTTGATTATCCTAAGAAATTAATGGGTGAAGCTAGGAGCTGATACAGTGTGAATCAAGTTGTTTTATGAAATACCACTTACAGTAAAGATGAAGTTTAAGATTTTCAGTAGTCTGCTCCCTTGAGGACAACCACCACTTGTCCTTTTTGTTTGGTTTTTTCAGTGGACAATTCAGCAGGAGCTCTGACACCCCAGAGCAACTTACATGGGAAACATTAAATGACAGCAAAGATACTTATTTTACATTTATTATTATTATTATTATTATTGACTAAGGTGTGACTATGTGTTAGAGAACTGTTGATTCACCCTCTTTGCAGGATGCCATTGCCACTATAGCAAAGCTGAAGCCTGGAGCAGACCAAAATGGTATTTGGGAAGCAGGAAGACATCCCTACCACATCAGTGTGAGTGTGAATTTGAAGGAGCTTCTCTCCATGAGTTGAAAACACAACAGAGAGGTAGGTGAAGTCTAATGAGCCCTGTAAAAGCTTTGTAGCATGACTGAGGGAGTCTGCACGCGCTACACCAGCTGTGCAGGAATGCCTCTGTGTGCATTTTTACCTTGATTTTGTTTTGGTTTAAACGCCATTTGAGTACTCACTTTGCCTGCTGTAAAATCTGAGCCAAGTATTCCTCTGGGCTCAGTAATACCACCTAAAAGAAAGGAAGAAGCAGCTTCTGAATAGGATGTGAGAGATTCCCAATTATCAAGGGATTGAATGTTCCCTCAGTAATTTTGCAGATTACACTAAACTGGGGGGGAAGTGCTGATCTGCCTGAAGGTAGGGAGGCTCTTCAAAAAGATCTGGACAAGCTGGACCCATAGGCTGAGACCAACAGGATGAGGTTCAGTAAGGCCAAGTGCAGAGTCCTACACTTGGGGCAGAAGAAACCCGGGTAGTGATACAGGCTTGGGGCAGAATGGCTGGAAAGCTTCCTGGCAGAGGACCTGGGGGTGTTGGGTGGCTGCTGACTGACCATGAGCAGCCAAGTGTCCCTGGGCAGCCAAGAAGGCCAAGGGCATCCTGGCTTGTGTCAGACCCAGCGTGGCAGCAAAGCCAGGGCAGGGAATGTGCCCCTGGACTCGGCATTAGTGAGGCTGCACCTTGAGTGCTGGGTCCAGTTCTGGGCTCCTCACTACAAGAAGGACATGAAGGTCCTGGAGCGTGTCCAGAGAAGGGCAACCAGGCTGGGGAAGGGGCTGGAGAGCAAATCCTATGAGGAGC
>VZTU01015607.1:106223-118470 GCA_013400835.1 Zapornia atra
CCTGCTCTCTTCTCATGCAAATAAGAGCGCTCTGTGCATGAATAAGCAAAGGAGATCGTGTTTTCCTCCCGCTTTAGAGAATTCAGCCTCTCTGGACGCAGGAACGATGTTACTTAGGTGATGGCACAGGGCAGGAGGGAGGAATAGCAATAGCGACGTGTGTGAAAGCCGAAGGAACCCGTCCAAACTATTTTCCAAGCGCTTAAAATACTAATTAGCAAGTTAAGATGCAACGAGAACAGCAGTTAAAATTAAGCAAACGATTTGGCTGCTGATGCCGCTGGGCTTGCTGTGGTACAAGCAGTGCCTTTGTATGGCACCAGACAAGCAATCCACATTCACATCCACCCTCACTCCCCCCAGCCCAGACCTCATATTTTTCTGCAACGTGATCCTATCAATTGATTGTTAGGAAGAGGGGAAAGACACCTCTCCAAAAAAAACCGGCACAGCTATGTTTACATAAAGCATAGCCCAGAGAGGGGGTGGGTGTCCCATCCCTGGGGGTGTTCAAGTCCAGGTTGGCTGGGGCCCTGGGCAACTTTGTGTAGATCCAGGCCTGGAGGTTGGTGGCCCTGCCTGTGTCAGGGGGCTGGAGCTCTGTGATCCTTGGGGTGCCTTCCAACCCAGAACAGTCTGTGGTTCTATGATTCTATGATAGCCCTTCCTTTCCCTTGCTCAAGGCACAGGAGCAGCAAGAAACCCAAGCTGCGAAATCTTGGTCAAGGAGCTTTGAGCTGCCCAACCTGGATCAGGTCGACACCTTTATTGATGACATGTATTTATTGGAATTTCAGCACAAAAGCAAAATAAAAGTTTCCTCTAATAACATTTTGGGTTTGTTTGCCTCCTTTTTATTTGAAGGAGAAAAGAAAAAATAAAAAAAGAAGACTCCAGAAAGGTTGAAAGCAGTGAATCTTTTCCCTGTCCTTCAGATGCAACATGGGAAGAAGGATTTGCTCTTTCACAGCATCAGGCCACCACAGCCTGAACACCAACATTGCCACCAGTTCACCAAAACCCCCCACTGGATTGGCCACCTGAACCACCTCAGCCTACGGTCCTCATGAAAGGTCATCTGCTACCTCTCATGCCTTGGTTGGCCAAGTTGTCCAACAAAACCACACCCTAAATGACAAAGATGGTGTAAGGACTCAGCATCTTCACCTTCAGGAGTTTGCTTATCCTCCAATTAATTGGGGGATTGGTGGAAACTTCTGTGTTGCCCAAAGATGATGCTGCTGGCCACCTTTAATTTGGAGATACCTCATCCTAGTCACTGAAGCTGAAAGGATACTAGAACAGGAGAAGTTATGTCAACTTCAGTGAGGGAAATCTCCAGTTCCTGGTGATATACATCTTCAACAAGGCTGTCACAGCCAACAGAGCTTTTCTGACAAGGTTAGGGTGGGGAAAGTGAGGTTTGTCAGGGGGTTAGTCGGGCCAATTACTGCACATACAATCACCAGTACCCAGCGTATGATGGGTGAAGCCATATCATGAAGCAAAACAAGAAAGGCTTTAGCTTGTGTCAGGCACTGACCAACCATGCAAGGGGGAAAAAGGTGTTTTCCATGGCAACATGAGAAGTTGCAAAAGATACACTATAGAATAGGAAAAATCCATTTTTCCTAAGCCATCATCCACCTCATAGTGCCCCACTTTCCTCACCCACTGTCCTCCACCTGAACATTTGGAGCTCATGTGACAAACAGGACTTCCAGCCTCCTATAAGCCATGCAAGCAACAGCTCCCTCCCAGTATTTTCTGTAAGGAGAAGGGAGGGAACCTGCAGGTAGGCAGCTCAGCTCTGCTCCAAGTGCGCTGCGGTGGTGTACCGTGACGTGCAAACACTGCAGACAGTGAAGATGTGGTTGAGAGACAAATCCTACCCAACTTCAGTGCTGCCGTCTCTCACATTTCCTCAGAGGTGGCCATGGTCACCCTTCTACATTTGCCAGTTTCTCTGGTGCTGTCTGTCTTACAAAGGAGGTGGTTTCTTGTTCCAGTTTCAAGGATGCCCATGGTCCACGTCCCTAGTTGCTTTTCTGTACAGGAGACCAGCTCCTTGGTAAGTAAATCGAGACATTTGGCAGCTTGCTCACTTACTGATGTGGTGAATCGCTTCTGCCTCCTTTGGTGTGGCATCACCCGCCCTGTTCTCTCTCCATGCTTCACCCTCTCAACACATCACCCAACATGGTGGTTTGACTCATGAGGTATGATAAACCTCCCTGAGGGACATCCGAATAATGTCTGGGCAGTTTCTGATTGCTGGTCCCCACACAACGGGAACAAACCCGGAGTGTCTGGAACTGAGTGAATTGATTGGGATTTAAGGACAACAGAACTTGCAATAGCCACCCAGTTCCAGGAGATGTTGCTGTGCTTTCAGCTAAAGGCCTGGAGGAGAAGCACGTGCAGCATGGGGATTGCAATAAGTTAGGGAAAACACTGTAAGCACTCTTGGCACAAGCAGTGTCAGAGAGTGTGCGAGCACGGGTAAAATCATCTCATGGACAGGCCAGTTCTGCATGTTTAAGGCTGGAGATGCAGGAGGCCTCTATCAAAAAGCAGATGGGTGGTCGCATCAAGGACTAGACCCCCATTTCCACACATCTCATGTCCCACACTGTGTTGCCTCTCCATACTTGCTGGGCAGATGCCACACAGAAGGCAGGGCACTGTTTCAAGTAAAAGTTCAATTCCTCTCCATTGCCTTTTCACAAACTATAGGAAAAACCTTCCAAGTTTCTAGCCCACCTCACAGCCAGTTAAACACAGCCCTCTAGAAAACAAAGCGACAGGAGATAGATACACTTCTTCAGAGCTTGTAAATAAAAGCCTGGGTCATAATTTCTCCCAGGAGAGGAACAAAGTCCCTAGGAGCACCAGAGAAGGGACAGGACTCAAGTACAGCACGACCAGAGGAACCACTGACATGCCAGATGTCCTGGTTTAACTGGGTCTGTCCCAGCACACCAGCAAGATTAGTCAGCGTGCTGCCTTTGGGGCTTGCTCAGGGCAGAGGATTCACTGTGTCTTCTCTTTACCCCACCCAGGCTGCAGCCCTGGGAACAAGCTTGTTCCCAGTTCCCGGCAGGAGCTGAGGACAGGCGTTGCTTTGCAGGGTCATTACCCGTGCTAAGGGCCACCCTGCGTGACCCAGCCTGGGGGCCCTGCCTCTGGCTTTGTAAAGACTGGTCACGCTACAAGGAGAAATACAGAGAACTAGAGACCACAGGAGCACACTAAGCTGCTCTGTTCCCATGTCTACTTTGTGTACACAGCAGGAGCTTCAGCACTGCGTTGTCGACACCCAAGAACACTTGCAGACTGGAGTGTTGGCAGCCAGGAGCTTTTTCCTTCCAAGAAGCTGCAGAACAATATCTGAAGTCGATGGCCAATGAGAAGCAGCACTAGGTCTCAGCACTGCCTTCAATCCAGACATGCAATCTGTTAGTAGAGACATTCCCCGGAGCCACAGCTTCATCCAACTTGATCTGCAGAAGCCAAAATCCCTTTGAGAGCAATGAAAAGGGTGTTTGGGGTAATTAAACTCTTCTGGGTGAATTGCACTCCCTGCCCCAAGGAGATGCCATCTGATCAGGGGACAAGCACAGATGTTACAGCAAAAGTTAAGGAAAGATGATGATGATAACAGACATGGACACATGGGTTGCTCAGAGGGTTGAGTCAGCGTGCATTTGCCTGCAGCACAGGGGAAGGATACACAGAAATAGCTGTTTGAGAAGCCAACTGCACTCCAATGCCTCATTCCTTCGAAGCTCAACTCAATTTGCACTGCTCGGAGGTAAGATTCATGTAGGGTTTTCCCAGGTAAGGAGCAATCCAGGCTGTCCAGTTCCTATTCATCCAGCCTCTTGTGTGCAAAGTTGTACCCATGTCCAGGGCCACCCATATATAGACAAGTGCCTGAAGTCCACACTGAATGTTGTTGTTAGAAAGGATCTGAGCGTACAACTGCTAAGAAGCCAATAGTGTCTAGACACAGGGCTGGTTCTTTAGCACCGCTCCAGACTCTGTGCAGAGGAGAAGCAGCGTGTTGCAGGCACAAGATCCTGGGTGGTACCCAATATAATGGTTTACTGCAGGTGGAAGAGACTTCAAAAGTTTGGCCACTCTCATGCTTTGCACTGAGCTCTGATCCACGAATGGGAGGCACTGGCTGCTGCTTCCTCTCTAGCCACTCCTTAACCTCCTGGTTTGTGCTAAGTATCTGTCAAAAATGGACTAGAAATATGACTAGGATGGGTCAAAAATAATAGAAAGCAGGAAGGAAAATGTGCTGGTTTTTAAGGGCTCCGACTTTGTGACTGAAGCCAGCTGGGGGCATGAGGAGTTAGGTGTCTGCTGGTCTAGCTGAGGAAGACGGGGGCTTGAAACCTCCATTCACTGTTACTTCTGCCCATCCCAACATCCCAAATGGCTGCACCTCAGGACAAGGACAGGTGCAGAAGCAGGGGCTGGGTCCAGAAGCACTGCGTGGGAAGAGCGGATGGAAATACATACTTTGTGGTGATCTCTGCATTGGCATGCTCAGCTGGAAGAGAACCACATGGAGGTGTGACATGGGCAAACACTGAGGCAGCCCTGGGTGCCAACACTGAGCAACTGGGGTGCAGCTGGACAGCTGGATTTGGGGCTTGTTTTAAATTTGCACGCACTGAAGTGCCTCAGAGGCCTTAAGGACATCGCAGAACAGGAGCTGCAGCTCCAGAGGCTGCCAGAGACCTATCTCTAACCAAATAGGACCATGACAGGGGCTGTTTGATCTTTAGTGAGTTCCTTGATGAGGCTTCAGCTCACACCAAATATCACTTTCCCAAGCAGTATCTGGTTACTGGGCAAGCACGAGCCCTGGGCTAAGCCCAGAAGGCAGTAAGGACAAAGTGTCCCAGTTTTGGGCGAGAAAGGCATGAGAGCAGGGCAGGAATGTGCATTGCTACGGACACAGCCTGCACAAGACAGCTTGTATTCAGGATCGGCCACCGGTGCCTGGCCTGTGTCCCTGAGCAGCGCCAGATTCCCACCAGAGAAACTGCAGAACCCCACAAAGGTTGGAGAATGGGTTTCTGTGGGCCCACAGCTGGGCACGGCTGGATTGGCCAAGATGCAGCCTAGCACCAGGCTTTTCTCAGTGATGGCAGCAACAGGACAAGGGGCAGCGGGTGCAAGCTGGAGTAGAGGAAATTCCATGGGAATGTAAGGAGGAACTTTTCCCTGTGAGGGTGACAGAGCCCTGGGACAGGCTGCCCAGAGAGGTTGTGGAGTCTCCTTCCCTGGACATGTTCAAACCCACCTGGACATGTTCTTGTGTGACCTGATCTAGGTAAACTTGCTCTGGCAGGGGTTGGACTAGATGATCTTTCAAGGTCCCTCCCAACCCTGATCAGTCTGTGAATCTGTGAAAAGCCAACAACTGGGAGAGCTTGAAAGCATCTATCTAACCCTCCAATGTCTCTTTGCACACACACAGGCACCTATAGGCATAAGAGGCATCTTTACTCTTTGTTCACACTCAAATGAAGCGGTTCACACAGAAGCATGCACTGCTGTGTGCATATAGGGCTTTACAGACACAGGCATCTTTGCATCACCCGTACACAGCAAAGGCCTGAAGCAGGTCAGAGTTTCCACCACAGTCTGGACCATGACATTTAACTTGTGTGACGAAACCAGAAGTTGAGCATCAGCTATTAAGATTAGATCCCGACGTCAAAGACTTTCAGATTAGAAGCACAGACAAAAGGGAAACCAGCTCTACCTCACAGCAAATTCCTATTTTGCTTCTTGAGACTCTCTAATTGCTACTATTTTTAATTGCATATTTATACCACAGACTATTTCTCTCCCTTTTAAGGAGACAGGAGTGAAACCAGCTTATAATATTTCTACATCTTTTCATGGAGGTGTTGAAGCAACTGCCTGCTCGTTTCTACTTTTCTAACATGTATTTTAAGGCAGCAAAGACAGGACTTGATAAATGCCAGACAGATGAAAAGCCAGAGTCTCTTCCCAGCTGGGAGATCTCAGCACGGGTACAGGAAGGAGCTCAGCTTGCCAGGCAGGGACAGGTCTCAAGGTCCTGTCTATATGAGCCCATAGTCTCTTCCTTTCAATCCTTGATAAATTTGTTTTCAAACTCTCCTCTGGTCCAAGTTCTGGGGACTCCTCCAAGTCACACTGGCCTCGTGTTTGGCTTTATTAAAGTTTTGTGCAAGAACATGCATCTGTCAAATGTTGAGTTTAATGTAAGGCCTTCAACAACTATATAAAGCAAGAAAAAAAAAAACCAAACCAGCTTTAACATAAGAGTTCTGCCTCTTTTGCTCTCCAACACCACCTCAGGCTTTCCCCACCCCCCTTTAAGAATTTTAAATTTAGGTGAGTTTTAGTGTCATGGTGCTCCTGAGCACCTTCATTAGCAAAGTCCTTGAGCTTCCAGACCCAGCGCAGCTGGCCAGGGGCAGGCAAAGCCACCCTGGGAAGAAGGTTTGCTACCTCAGCTCTTCCTTGCCTCATGTGGAAGTAGTGAGTTGCTCATTGCAATCCTTCATCTTCACGCTACAAGGTCAATTCTTCTGGGGCGAGGACACAGAGGTTCATCCCTTGGTGCTGCTGCTAGGAGCAGATGGCCCCTTCTCATCCATGGAGACACAGACCACCTATCCTTGTTTAAGACAACAGTGAATCAGGCTTCTTTTTTGGCTTTTGTGCAAGTCCCTTAGGCAAACGTTAGATTAGAAATCCCCTCGTACCATAGAACATTGCAAATGTGATCAAATGGAAATGTCATTCATCTCCTTTTCAGTAAGAACTGTTGCTGTGATGGGAAGAGATTCAGTATGCCTTGGCAATAGGTCCAGGGAGATATAAATGAAAGAGTATTCCTTCATTTTTACCATATATATCCAAAAAGCTACTTCAACCATGAAAAAACCCCAAACCCATGTCCTGAGTACAAGCACTTTTGCTCAGTATCTTTCGCTGGTGGGTTTCAGGAGGCTGTGGGTAAAAAAAGTCTCACCATCTCCCCAAGGGCTGCGAGTGAGGAAGGCTTCATTAGGATGAAGAACCAAGGCAGATGTTAATGTTTAAGTTATCCTTGTTGCCAGCACAGAGAACCCAAACAGGGGGATGAAAAACCTCCACGTCGGCCTTCAGACATCTTAAATTAAGCAGTCAGAAGATAAAACATCTGAGACAAGTTCTAGTGAGCTGAAAGCTACAAAGAATCAAAACTGAAGCACTGAGACTGAAACCTTGATTCACCTAAGCCCTGCAGACCCCATCTTGTCACACCGATCTGTTTTCCAACTGATAAAACCACATTTATTCCTGTTTGTCAACTATGGTATCACTGCTGCAGAAAAAAAAGATAAAATAAAACCCCTTTACTGCCCAGAAGGTTCCTGTTAGAGCTGTGACCAGCTGTAATATTGAGTTCATGAGTCTACGGTTGCAGAGCTGTCAGGAAACTCAAACTAGGGTTCACCTAGCATGGGAATTCATTGGGGAATTGTGGCCTTTGACACAGTTACAAAAACAGCTTCAGAGCAACTTGGGTTTAAATTGGCCTGGTGCTTCCACGTCAGGGCTTTTGTTGAGAATGCTGAGGAAAGTTTTCCTGTACTTGGGATGGTCAAGGATGAAGGTGGGGAAAGAGAGGTGGTACTGCTTTTTTCAGACATGCAAGAGCTGTACTCTTTTAGTCCAGACCTTCACGTACCAAATCTTCAAGGTGGATTTGGGAAGATGGATATCTCTAGTCAGCCTCCTTCCCAAAGCAGGACTGTCGGGGAAGACAGCAGGTCTGCCGGCGGCCTAGCTCTCTTCTCCCAAAATTTAGGCCCTGACAATATTATTCTGTTCCCATGAGAGAGGAGAAGTTACTCATGCTCTGAGGATCTTAATAATCACATTCTCAAAACACAGTGGCCTTCTTGATAGGGGTACAGGCTACCCTAAACCAAGAAGCAGTTATGGGAAGGTATTTGGGAGTAACGGAACATGTTAAGAACCAACCATAATAAGATGGTCAAAACCAGCAGGTGTGCGGATGCTTTTAGGTATTAAAGGTAAACTCACAATATTTTACTATAAGATAGGTTTATCAGAACTTGTTATAATTACTAACCAATCAATACGGTGTGAACAGTGTGTGTAACCAATTAGCAGTTTTTTAGCTTGCCACGTTTGCAGTAATAAAGGTCTAGAATCTGTGTGATTGCACCTAATAAAATGGCTTCACCTAAAATTCATATCGAATTGCGTGTTGCTCTCTGCTGGTCGCCACACAGGACCAGGACAGATCCCAGGAGGGTTTATCAAATAACCCCACTTGTAACCAGCCTTCAGGCAGAGGACAAACCGCTACCACTTTGCTCTGACCCAATGATCCAACAGTTTTCCCACACATCTAGTAGCCCACCCACCCAGACCATAACATCCTAACTTGGATGCAAGAAAGCAAGCTTGGGGAAACTGCATCAAAACCCAGGTTAAAGTCAAGATAAGCAACATCCTTGGCTTTCTGTCATCCACAGACTCAGTCATCTCGTCCCAGAAGGCAGTCAGGTTGGTCATTCTGGCTATTGCCAGTCACCACCTTCTGCTGCTGCTGCCATAGAACATGAAATTGTTCCATTAATTTCTTGAGGAGAAAAGTGAGTCTGAGCCCCATTCTCCCTGAGCAGCCTAGGACTGAAAGGCAAAGTGCTTCTACATTGTAAATCAGACTGTCAAGGGACAGCTACAGAAGCTACCAGGTGCAGAAGCCACTTGGAAGCTACCAAGAGCAAGCTAAACTTCAGAATAACAGAAGCTGAATAAACCCCCCGAACAATCCCAAAATAATAATTAAAAAAAAATGCCCCAAGATATAACAAACCCTACAAACAAACACCAAAACCCAAAGAAAACCTCACCCCCCACAAAAGCCTGCTTGTATAAATAATTCACAAATGACCATAGAAACCCCACCCCAAAACAGTGAACCATCCACTTCCTCAGGCTGACAAAAATGGAGGGGAAAGACAACAACAACAACGTCAACAGCCATCCAAACAAACTGCCCAAGCCCAGGAACAATAACCCCCCTCCCTCCCAAACCACTGAGAATACCAACAGCAGTAATCTTCCCTGCTGAAAACTGTCCAAGAAAGGAAAAAAACCACAAAGACAGAAGCCAAACAATAGTTTCTTGGTTTCTTGGAAATATTTATGAACAATATTCAGAGGAAATGTTCTCAAGGGGAAACCACATAACCAAGCACAGAAACAAGGCAGAGATGGGAAAACAGATGCATCTGGCTCTCCAGAGGGGACTTGTGATGCCTAATGAGTCCAAAGTTATCAGTTCATTCCCACCATGCACATACATCGAGCCTCTGACAAAGAACAACCTCGTACCTTAGCTACTGACACTCCTGGTGAGACACTTTAGTTGGCAAGAGCTTGATTTAACAACTCAGAAGATGACTGGTGTCAGTAAAGATAAACTCATCCAACTTTCAGAGGATTTTCCCAACACATTCCCTTTTGAACAGTTGAATATTGCAAACATTCTCTAACTAAATACCCATAGGATGGTTTGCTGCTAATGGTCCTTACACTTATTTGCTTACAAGTCAGAATTTGTCACTAGAGTGGCCCAGTTTTGCACACAAAGTAACAGACTACAACACAAGCATAGGTAGGTTAGAATAAAATAATGCAATATTCATGAATTCTGGTGCATTAAGAGGTAGATGCCTTTGTAATTTAGGGTCCGTTTAAAGAAGATGTAATTAAGCACCAGGGTCCTATTATGATTGTAGGATTGTGCTGCTCTAACGTTTTGTGTGATCACAGGTAGGAAATAATTGTTTGAATCTTCAGAGGGTATCGCAAATACAGCACCTCTTCACGCACATGTCAGATACACCTCTATGTCCCCAGTCAATACTGATATTAAAAACCTCATGGGAAGCCTCTGAACAAGCAGAGTCCTTGCACTGAATATCTACAGGGGAAAGAAGCCCACCAGGAATAAAACATCTACCTCAAATGGCTCTTTGAAGTCTATACGGATACCCATTTGGTTTTCCATGTATTAGTAATTAACGGTGCTATTTACCATCTGCATAAGACAATTTGTTTGGAGGCCCAATCAATACCTTGAATACCTATCTCTTCAGCCTGAAATTCAGAGGCCAAGGTCACAAGTGGCTCGTGTTTTGCAGTCCCTCCAAGGATGGCACAGAGGCTCTGGCCACACAGCTGGGACATCCAGCGTGGTTTCCACACCAAAGCAGAGTGGCACGGCACGGCGTTTCACAACACAAACACAGGGCATGGCTCTTTCTGAAATAACTTCTGCCCAGCAGGTAGAAATAAAGGTGAGACTGTTCTCAGGCATCTCTAATTGCTGTGCCAGCAAAACAAAGAGCTCCAGTAGTGAAGACTCAGCATTGGGTGGCATCGTCTTCCTCCTAGCTCTGCTCGGAGCAAAGGTGAGTAACATCTATTTTTGCAACAGGCTCTGAAAGCCCTTGCTATTTATTTCTCAAAGCTGAGAGATTTTTTCCACATCAGGGCTGAGGGGCCTCGCCCCAGGGATGTCCCAGCATCCTCCTGCAAGCAGAAGGGAGCTTCGATGGTTCATAGAACACTGTCACACATGGACCATAACATTTCCCAATGTGAAAGAACTGCTTAAGGGATATCCAAGCATGCGTCACACCAATTTGGAGACGTGTCTGCAACTAGTAAGCTGAGCAGCCTTGGCAGACCTGTTGTGGACATTTATAATCCGTGTCACCAGGCTACGTAAGCTTTGTCCAAGAGCAGGGATGCAGCAAGTCCTGCTTGGCAGAGCAGGCTACCCTCTGCCCTTCTCACTCTGTTATCCAAAGCCTGAACTGGAATATGATATCATTGCTTTGCCCTACTCTAGATTTATCTTTAGCAGAAGAATAGCATGGTTACATGGGTCACCAATGCCAAGAGACAAACGTGCTGTTTATCACCAGAATTAATTGATTCAGGACTTTGTGCCTCAAGAAGGGCGCACAATCTAGGAAATTTAAAGAAATTCCAGACAAGTCTCTCTGCCCTCCCCCCCCACCCTCTCATATGCAGTCAGCCAGCATGTATTAATCTTGGGAGTCATTTAAAAGTTCTGCAAGGATAAAATAAAGAAACCACCACAGTTTTAGGTACATTTTAAATGTTTGATATCCTGCAGTAAGTTTCCAGGAGACATTCCCACTGTGTTAATAATCTATTATCACTAAGCAATTCCCACTTTTCATTCACAATTTACTGTACTATTGAGTCTCTTAACATTTTTTTTTTCCTCCTTAAAACTCACCAAGTGTGTAAGCCAAGGTAGAAAGGAAGGTCGAAAGAGACTAAGGAACTTACTAAAACAATAAAGGAACAAAACCCAGGTGTCTCCACATTGGCTCAGCACTCTTATAAATGCAGATTCATTTTACAGTCCTTCAAAGGTCAAAGCCAAAAAGAGGTTGTGAAAAGATAAGTGCACATAGAACACTTTTCACACCAAACCTAGAGAGATGCAAACCTTTAAAAAGCCTGAATAAAAGTAGTATCACTTGTTGACCATCACAAATCGAGTAATGAACTGTGACTCCATGGAAGGACGAAGCACCAGGCCTCCTTTGTCTCCAAATCCCATGCTGAAGCAGGGAAGAACGAGCAATGACCCCAACAAATTTGCAAAGCCTGCAACAGACCCTCCTTTGACTGTGACTTCCACTAGTGTGGCACCTCTACCATCTGCCTCGCAGTTTGATTTCAGAAGCTGTAGAACTTTTTTGGGATTGCACCTTGAGTAAGGGAAAACTACCAGCCATTTTCCTCACCAGCTGGGTTGAGATAGGATCCATCTTGCTACATCACTGGAGGAAACAGAGCTGTCACAAATTATGATTGCTATTCTAGGCTGGAAGAAGTTAGTGCCTTTCAGTACTGGAAGTGAGGTGAACTTGGAAATAAAATCCTGTGGCGAAGGTAAAAATCAGGTTTCTGTTTTCTTAACATCATCAAGATGTGATGTCTCAGGAGAAAATGTTTTTTCTCTCTTGTACACACCTATGGCAAAGGACTGTCTTCCCACTGGGGAGTCAGAATATTTTGTTTAGATAAGTGATTCCTGCAACCCCATTTTAGATTCCATATTGCTCTGTTAACCTCGTGTTCTTTACTGGGGGGGGGG